>JAOVVB010182671.1:0-11209 GCA_028570985.1 Heterobranchus longifilis | reverse complement strand
AATGTGTTTGATGATCAGAAACATTTTGTGTGACAAACATACAAAAGAATAAGAAATCAGGAAGGGGGCAAATAGTTTTTCACACCACTGTATATATATATATAATCAATCAAGTGGAGAGTCATCACAATTGTGAGTAATTGGTTCTTTAATGAATTATGAACATCTAGCAACAGCTTCTGTAACTATGCCTTTAGGCTCATAAAAGGTATACCGTATCCACTATCGTGACATCATACCTGCTTATCTAAAGATCAGTTTCTTGGCTTGAGGCTTCCCTTGAATCTCAATCAAGCAATCAAGCATAAACAGCGTTTCTTATCTAATCTTTGCAAAGGAAAAGAAAAGGCTTTTTTGTCTGTTGAAGAGGTGTCAAAAACCTAGCAGTAATTAGATTGTCCTCATCCAGTGCAAATGTCTTCATTAAAATGCAGGTGCATGTTATGCGGTTGGGTCAGCAGCATAGCAACTGTTTCTATATGAAAGGAAATGAATCCACACTCTCTGCGCCAATGTGCTGTAGCTGCCTCTCCAAGTTCACATCGCTGCATTCACTTTCATCAGAAGTGAACGAAAAAGCTGACTGACAAACTTCTCATGTTCATCTCCCTGGATCTGCCCTGCAAAATCCTCTGCTGAGCTACAGCTGCTGAACAAAAATACTTACACAGTGATTCTGACAAGAATTGGCACTGAGCAGAAGCAATGGCAAACATACAATTCACCACTTGTGTGAAATTTCACTAAATGAAGAAATGCATTTGGGGACTACATGACCTGAAATGAACGGAGATCTAGTTATGAGCAAAAAGATGGGACTTGAACCAAAATCCACATACAGTGCCAATCAGAAGCTTGGACATAATTTGTGTTTAGTTTTCTGCATTCTAGAACAATACTGGTGATTTTAAACTATGAACACATATGGAATTGCAGTAGGTAATTAATTAACAACAACAATACCAATCATTTGGTATTTTAAGACACAAAGGTCAGCTGTTCTGGATTTGTTCTTGCAAGAACAGCATAGTCAACTGCATTTGCCAAATCCATCCATCATCACGATGAAACTGGCTCTCATGAAGACCATCCCATGAGCGCCAGACCAAAACTTACTTCTGCTGAAAAGTAGATGTTCGTTTAGAGTTATCAGAAATCACCAATTAACAGCGCTACAGATTAGACACACACACATTGCCAAATGTATTTGGACATCTGATGATCCCAAATATGTGGGCTTGCTGACATGACATTCCAGAACTATTGCCCTTATTACAGAGTTGCAACCTCCCCCCTGCCTCCTGCTACTATATCAGTGTACAATCTTTTGGCAAGGTTTTCATCTCAATTTTTCAACCGTGCCTGTGGGAATTTGTGCTGATTCATTTGTGAGGTCAAGCTCTAATTTCAAATACAGCCTGTCTTGCAATCTATGTTCTAATATATCCCAAAAGGTGCTCAGTGGGGTTGAGGCCAGGACTCACCAGTGTCTCCACTTCAAACCTTGCTTGTACCTCAGTTTTTGCTTAAGGGAACACTTATGCTGAAACAGGACAGGAACTTCTCCAAACTGTTGCCACAAAATAAGAAGCAAACAATGGTCTGAAATTGCATTGCTGTATTGTGTTACCCTTCAATGCACCTAATGGGCTTAGACCAAACATGGAAAACTGTCTGGTCTGCTTTATTTGCTTGTGAGGGCTACCACTTTGTGGTTGGGCTCTTGCTACTCCTACAGTACAGTAGATGCATTCATTTCAGAACAACAGCACTTACAGTTTAGTTTATTTGTTTACACATAAAAAAACATAAGGAACCAGTAAAAGAAAAAAAATGCAGAAGCGGTCAAGAAGCCACAGGCGTTTACAGTGGACCCCCCTCTCAAACTTATGTATAAAGTCTAGTCAAAGAAAATAATTACATATAATAAACCAAATATGATTGCAATGTTCTTCTGAAAATCTTCTTTAGCAGCATTTATTTTAGCATTCCACATTTGTCCACCACAATATCCAAGGGAATACTGACAGTGTCTTGTCTTAACAGTGTTGTGAAAGTGAACCTGAAAATTGAATTAAAAAAATCCTGATAAAAGAAATAGTGTATAAGAGCATACGGTGAAAACATACACACACAGATTAGAGCCGTTATGAAGGTTTCACAGAGCATAAGTAACAGACACATCTTAATTGTATCAACTGTTCAAAGGAGATTATTGCATATTTTGGATGCTTTCATCATTGTTTTACAATGTAAAACATTTTGTGTCCAAAATTTTGATTGGTAGCGTACTGTATATTAAAAGGTTGAAATATACTTAATTGTATGGATATTTGTTTAATTTCAATTTTCTATGAATTTATTTTTTATTTCTATATAGAAATGTTATTTCTGGATATTTTATAACATCTGTCATTTTCCTGCAAAAATAATTCACTAGTATGGGGCTTGATTTACATCATTAGTTCTTATCCTCACAGCAAGTGAAATGCTTAAATGGAATGTTTAGATGCTGTTTTGAAAGATTTCTAATAGGATTGGATAAACCCATTTATATAATATATGCATGTACAATATAATGACTTATGCTGCAGACTTCTTCCATCTACATTTATATTTTTATATACATACATTTTAGACAGTTTTGTCAATAGACAGCTTTACAGTTTTTAGATGTAAACAGAAAATTATGCACATATTTGTCACAAGTCTGTTATCTGAAAGATGTCTATATTATATACTGAAAGAATACTGAGCTTTGTAAAAACGCAAAACAGCTTTTGCATTACATGAAGCCTATAAAGATGAGAAGGATATGTATTAGCGCATTTAATATTACCATAAATCAAATAAGGATAAATCATTGCGAAATAAAGAGCTAGTAAACACGATGCATCAAATAGGGCACATAATTTGCTGATGATTGTGATTGATATGACAGTTTTGTTATAAGCAAAGTCAATATGTTTTATTTTTCCAATTCAATTTCTCATCAACCAGAAAAGAACTGGAGCATAGGAAAGCTTGGAGATCTCCACTTCTTCCACCAACACCTTAGCATGATTCCTACTGTACATTATTTTCTATATGAAAATATGAAAATTTTAAATTTGAATACTTTTATTAATATCTTCACTTGTGTTTTTATTAAAATATGTATTCATTAAAAAAAAAGCAGCAGCAAACAATATGGGAAGAGAAAATTGACTTTAAAATTATTGAAAAATCATTGATATTAATAAGAAATAATAAAGGCCAAAACTAGATCCTTGAGGCATGCCACAAATTATATAAACTGTGTTAGAAACCAGACCACTGGCTAAAATATATTGCACTTTCTCTCTCTCTTTCTCTCTCTCTCTCTCTCTCACACACACACACACACACACACACACACACACACACACACACACACACACTCTCTTAAATAGTTAGGAAGAAATTACACAAATGAAATGGTCAAGTATTGGTGTAAAACATTGACTCATCCACATTTTGTAAGCACAAAAAGTATTTGCAAACAAAATTAGGAGATTTGAATAAACAGATTAGGTGAAACTTTTTTTGGAGTAGGTTTTCCATGTTATTTAAAGTAGAGCAAGATCACATAAAAAAGTTTTACACTACTTTGACTGTATGACAGACAATGGATGTATAGTATGGCAAAATTTTGAAATATAAGCGATAGAACCCCCATCAGATAAAAACAAGTTCCTTGTCTTTGTAATTCAGAAGATCTTGGATTTGTTTGCAGAATTTGGTGTACAAGGTATGGTCATTGAACAGCAGATTGTTTTTAGGCATATGCAGAGTAATTCCTGTAGCCAAGAACGCAACTAAACAACAGGTTTCCCGGTGCTTGGCCCCCTAAATAAACGATGCATGATCAGTCCCATATTCTTGATCATATCTGCATGGTTAATCAAGCTTTAGTCTGGTTAGGAGATGAAATAACTAAAAGTGATAACTATTGTAAGTGAAGAGCATTTGTGACAACAGGATTTTAAAAAATGGCAATAAAAGGTCTTAAAAAATACTTCATCTGTGCCTCTGCAATCA
Organism: Heterobranchus longifilis; assembly: GCA_028570985.1. Lineage (NCBI taxonomy): Eukaryota > Metazoa > Chordata > Actinopteri > Siluriformes > Clariidae > Heterobranchus > Heterobranchus longifilis. The sequence continues at coordinate 7,150 of JAOVVB010182671.1, read as the reverse complement.
ATGCAGATCTCAATCTCTTACTGACTTTTATTAAACTTTTTAACAAGAAAAAAAAAACCTTGAGAATAAAAAAAATGTAGCTGAACGATACTGATTATGACAGAACCGGTGGCAAGGAGACATGTAAATTCATATCAAAAGCACTTCCTCTCCTTCCATTCATCTCTAATGAGGATTTTCTTTGTACCCAGTATATTTCAGTCGTTCTGGTTATGAGCTCTTGGTTTAATGTTATTTCTAGCATGTGGTTTTAGGGCTTCATCCTACCCTCTAATGTTGACTTACATGAAGTTGGCCCAAAGCAATGCTAATGAAGGTATTAACATTGTTCATTGCACTAATTTATGTGAAGGAGAAAGCTATTAAACACATCGCTGCACAAAAAAAAAAAAAAAAATTCAATTCAGAGACAATTCCAGATGTTCGAGTAAATTTCAAATACATGGTTTGGCATCTTTTGTGCTCTGCTTACTTAATGTATACACTCACGAATATGTAATAAAGATCAAACTTAAAACTAACAGCATTGCAACTGCTATAATGACCACACTCCTGCCAAGTTTCAAGAACTCCGCGGAACAAAATGATTACTGGGCATGTTCCAATGTACCATACTAGAAAAATGATGCATGTATGCAGGCTATCATTTAATGAGATTGATGGAAATACGTAGGATGAACTATATAATTACAAGCTTAGCCACAAACAGTTTATGATGTGTGATATTGTTTATCATGTATTCAGCAGAGGGAAGTGATTCTATTAAATAAGGAGCCGTAACACTTGTTCTCTTTGTGATTTAGCCATTATGCATATGGCATGCTACTTTTTCCTTTTCTTTGACTTTCTGTGCACCTCAGATGAGTCCAATGTGTGGAAAATCAATATTCAAGCAACCTATCAACCATGTTCCAGCTGAACACCGTGGGTGCTAATTTACACGAATGGCATAATTAATTCAAGCTCATGGCAGGTTTTAAGAATACATTATGTCCAGGGACAGAGAGAGACAGCAGTCAAATTAGCTAAATTGAGTTCAATGATTCATTTCAGACTCAACAGGCTATGGGGTTTAACATGATACCATAACAACAGGTCTCTTTGAATCTAAACAATTAATCACGGTCACAATAGGTTATGTCTGATTTTAATCTTAAGACAGAGATAAAGTGTGGACATAAAGGAAAAAAGGGATTCTGCGTGAAAACACATTTATTTAAAAATGTCTAAATGGGCAGTAGCCAGAAACAGCATTGTTTCAGATACTTTTTAATGAGCCAACCCAAAAATATGTTTGCATCTGTTTTAACTTTATTTTTTTCTTTCACATATCTTATGCTGCTGTTAGTCTTTCGGCTGTTCCCGACGACTGGTTGCCACAGCTGACCATCCAATCTGCACAACAACCTGCCACAGGTTTTGCGCCGGATGCCCTTCCTGATGCCACCCTCCCAATTTTATCCAGGCTTGGGACCGGCACTGCACCCAGGGGCTTGGGTTTGGGCATTGTTTGGGAATCAAACCCGCATGACAAAGACGGATGTAAAAAAAATAAAATAAAATAAAATAATAATAATAATAATAATAATAATAAAAACTCTTTCTTTTAAGTAATAGCTATCAAAATCTCATAAACATTACATCATGAGAATGAGTACTTTTAAAACTAAGAAAAAAGTTGCACAAATCTAGAACTATTGCCACTCTTTATGAAAAAGAGCAGAAATAAACGCATATAATAAACATAATTTACAATGATTACAACATTTAACTAAACAACTCCAATTGCAAAAAAGTTGGCACATTATGGAAATTATCAATAAAACCAAAAAGATGTCACTTTTTATTATATTATAGAAACACTACAACAACTCATTATTTGACAATGGGAATTTAATTGTTTGTTGCAAATATGCACTCGTTTCAAATCTGGTGGATGCAACATTCTCCAAAAACGGCAGAAAACAGTTGACAGTTTGTTTACCAATGTACAGTATATCATCACCATTTCTGTTAATAACCCTTTTTAAACCTTTGGGCACTGAATACTCCAGTTTGTCAAGTTTATCTAGTGGGATTTTCCCAGATTTTTCCATTATGCAGGTCTTCAGCTGTACAATTATATGGGGTCTTCGTTTGCCACATTTTGCACTTCATAATGCACCACACATAGTCAATTGGAGCAGGCAGGTCAGTCTAGCACCCATACTCTGTGCTTAGCAGCCATGCATGTGTAATCTGAGCAGAATGCGGTTTGGCATTGTCCTGCTGGAAAATATAGTGGTGTCTCTGAAAAAAGATGGTGTTTGGGTGGGGCAGCATATGTTGCTCCAAAAGGCATATATTTTTCTGCATTAATGGTGCCCTCACAGATACGCAACTTACCCATCCCACGAGCACTGGCACCACCCCATACCATGAATGGTGCTGCCTTTTGGAACTGATACAGTTAACAGCTTGGATGGTCCTTTTCCTCTTTGATCCTAAAAGCATGACGGATGTCATTTCCAAAAACTATAATGTTGACTCGTCTGACCACAAAAGATATTTCCAGTGTGGGACTGTCCATCTCAGGGACAGAGACAAGAGAAATCTTTGTCGCCTCTGGACAGTACTAATGTATGGCGTCCTTAAGCCTTAAGCCGCATTTCTAAATGCAGCAACAAATGGTGTTAATGTACAAATGATTACTTAGGTCTTGGCGAGCTTACATCATAATACCCACTACAGAATTTATATTCTGTATTCCGAATTTATATTTGTCACATTGTTATTATTCTCAAATTATCCCTGTCCCAAACTTTGTGGAGGATGCTGCAGCCACCAGATTTGAAATGAGTGCATATATTCAACTAGCAATAAAATCCACATGGTAGATTATCAAATAATGTATTCATTTTAGTGTTTTTAATATACTGAAGAGACTTTACTACTTTACTAATGACTCCTTTTTGTTTTTATTGCTAATTTCCACACTGTCTAACTTAGTTAAATTATTATATAGTACTATAATACCATATATTATTCTATTCTATTCTATTCTATTCTATTCTATTCTATTCTATTCTATTCTGTTCTGTTCTGTTCTATTCTATTCTATATTATACTTGTAATAAAATTTTTCAGATTTACAAAACTGATTTACAGAATACTTTAAGCATAGTACAGTGATGAGACTCTTGCATTTGAATGGTTCAAATGTTTTAAAGAAGACTGTACAATTATGAATGAATGCTTGGAGCCCACTGCAGTCATTACCATCAACATTCAGAGAGTGAAACGCGTGAACATTAAAAATGCAACAGATAAGTTGTCACCAACTTGCAGAAGAGGCACATCTGTCTGTGGGGACTGCACACACAACCATTCACTAACACCACTTGCACATTACACAGGAACTTAGGTAGGAGTTATTGCCACATCCCCTGTATAGTCCTGACATCACTCCAAGCCATTTCCACATGTTTGGACTAGTGAAACACTGGGATAAGTGCATTAGTGTAGCGGGGAATTATATAGAGGTACTGTATATTTATATAAGGTATAGATATTATAAGGTATTTTTTACTCACACAACTTTGTTCTGTTATTCTTTAAAAAATAAAATTATTGGCAGCTCTCATATAAATTGGCTTAATTAATTCTGACAAAAATAATGAGTTGTTTTCCAAATTAAATAAGATAAGAAAATTATCTACAAATTGGTGTAATTATTTAAACAAGTATTATTTTTTTGTGCGGTGAAATGATTGGCACCCCATCCTATATTAAACACTGATGCAAATTGTTCCACTGTTATTATTTTAAATGGTATTTAATCAGAATAAGAATCACAAAGAGTTATAATAGCCACGTATGCAAGGATACAAAGACGGTAACTTAGTATTTTCTCCAGTGAGAAACAGAGAGGGTGGGGTAATAAACAAATAAAAAGCATATGAGACATACAGTATGTGATACATGAAAGTGCATGTGCAAGAATTAATAGAGAGTGGTCTGACATATAAATAAATTGATGATGATATACCAGTAAAGATAGTTTGAAATGTGTGATGTATAGTCTTCTACAGATTTAGGTATAATCTCATGCCCATCACCATGGTCTTTACCGCTTTATCCTGGAGGGCACGAGGTGGGGTACAGGGTGCCAATCCATCGCAGGGCACACACACTACTGGCTTTTTGGCAATCCAAACTGGCAATTTGGCAATCTTCATGTCTTTGGACTTTGGGAGGAAGCCCACCAAACACGGGGAGAACATGCAAATTCCATGCACACAGAGAATGAATCGAACCTGGCTGGGAATCAAATAATTTGTTTCAATTAAATATTTCTTTAATTGTACATGTTGACCAATTACTAGCATTCTAACTCCTAAGGGGTAAATTGTCTTGATAGAGAAAAGGAGAGCATTTTTAAGAAAAACACATATAACAGTAAGAATATCACATAAGCATAAAGGTTTTGTTCGAAGTATTAGCACTAAGATATTGTGTATTGTTATTGTCTTTATATGCGACCAACACTGCAGTTATTACAGTACTGTAGATTCCAGGTATGGGTTATATAATGAAGCATTAAAATGGTAGGAAGTAGCTTTAACATGTGACAATTCAGAATTTAGATGAGGAGCAGCAAACAATTGTGTAGAATTTATAATGCATAGCTTTAAGAATGGCTGGATATACTGATGATGGCACTTGAATACAACTGAAATGAACCTAGCATGGTGACAAGTATTCTTGAGGGTCCATTTAATCACAGCTGTCTCATTCATAAGGGGGCAAGTGAATGTATCTCATTATATTAAGCATTGAAATAAAGGAAGTAAAGGCAGAGGAGAGAGACAAAGCGAACGAGAGAGAGAGAGAGAGAGAGAGAGAGATCCTTTTTCATTTATTTTTACAATCGAATGCATAGTACATGTCATGCATACATACGATTGCAAATACACCTTCTATAATAGATGCACAGAATCCTCTAAGAACCTGCAGGTGTCTCCTAAATCATGTTAAAATAAGCCCTAAAGCATCAGCTAGATGGCATAAATATGTATTTTGTAAAAAAAAAAAAAATAAAAATCATTTATTTCAGCTGTGAGATTAAAGGAGAAAGGAGTGATTCATCTTTAAAGGTCATCTTAATGGTGCTATTTTGAAGAAACCATGTTTATAGCCTGTGTATTAGTTCTCGACCAAAAATGTCTTTATAAAAAAGCTTCATAAAAAAAAAAAAAGACAAAAATCTAACTGTTACATTAAGGAAAATGACATGATGGTCATTATATCTCAGAGTACCGAACTACCCTAAATGAAATTGCTAAAATGAAAATGAAATTGCTAAAATGAAAATTAACGCCTCAAAAGAAGAAGGGAGTGTAGATGATGGATCCTTTTTCGAGGATCTGAACTATGCTTGAGCAGTTCCATTTCTGTTTTATTACATTATACATAAAAGAAAATAAAAGAATATCTTCAGATTTGCAAGCCACATTTCCTACCTGTGGACACGTGTTCTGAATAGGTTAGTTAGATACTGATCCTCCTTTGATCTTAAAATGTCATCGCATGGCCGCAAACATAATTTGCCATCTGATGTTCATTTATTCTACATTAGTAGGACATGGCACGCACACCTAAAATTGCATACACACCTCTACAGTAGATGCACAGAATCTCAAAGGAAACCTGCAGGTTTATTGTACAGTAAATCTAGTTAATCTACTTATGAATTAAAAAAAAAAAAAATTATGTTTTGTTCCACAGTAAAGTGAAAACATTTACTTTTGCTTTGTGAAAAGTGATGTATTTTTAAACATGCTTTTATTACTTTTATTTTGTTTGGTTTTTGGACTTTCTGATCATCAACCCAGATCCTTTAACTACTGAAACATCACGGCACAACAGAAGATTATACTTTCCATCAAGTTGGTTTTAGCTGCAGAGAAAGGCAGAATAATCATTTATTTCATATATTTATAGGTTTCCTGAATTCTTGAACTTTATGGGAAAAGGGTTCAGGTACCATGACAAATACTCCCTTGCCCAGAAACTGTGTATAAAGTGTATGAAAAGGTTGCAGAGAAGGTGGCTGAGAATACACCTCTGCAGAATTGTATGGGTGTTCAAGTAAAACACGAATGAATGTGTAAAACAGACTTCAAGCATGGTACGGTGATGAGACTATTGGCTGCAGTAAAACATTTGAATGGTGTGAACTTTTTTTAGGACGGCCACACATCCGTGAATGATGAGCCCGGCCGAGATGGCTCAGAGCCCGTTGCAGTCATTTCCGTCAACATTCCTTGAAAATCACCAAACAAAGTTGCAGAAGAGACACATTTGTCTGTGGGAACTGTATGCACAATGGATCACCAACACCACTTGCACATTATAGAAACTCGGCTGGCAGTTATTGCCATGTCCTCCATACAGTCCTGTCCTCACTCCAAGCCATTTCCGCATGTTTGGGACATTACTGAAGTTCCTGGGAGGCCAGTGTTTCAGATGTAAAGTAGGCAGTTTATTTCCGTTGTACTGGGAAAACTTCCTACCTTGATGATTAGATTAGATTAGATTAGATTAGATTCAACTCTATTGTCATTACACATGTACCAGTACAAGGCAACGAAATGCAGTTTAGGTCTAAGCAGAAGTGCAATTAGCAGAAAGTGCAGGATAAAGGTATAAGTTCTAAGTACACTTAAAAGGGATATGTGCAGGGAGAAGCTATGGGTAACTATTACAGAAGGATATTATGTGAGCATAATATACAGATTGCTAGTAACTATACTTATAAATTTACAATGGATGAACAGTATATACAAGTTGCTATTAACTGTAGTCAGGAATTTGCAAATAGATATGAGCATAATGTACAGGATATTATGTGAGCATAATATACAGATTGCTAGTAACTATAATTATAAATTTACAAGGGGTAAACAATATATACAAGTTGCTATTAACTGTGGTCAGGAATTTGCAAATAGATATGTACATAATGTACAGGTTGCTATTTTCTGTAGACAGGAATTTACAAGTAGACATGTACAGATAGATATGAACATAATGTAGACATGTACAGATAGATATGAACATAATGTGCAGGTTGCTATTTTCTATAGACAGGAATTTACAAGTAGACATG
>JAOVVB010182631.1:0-11210 GCA_028570985.1 Heterobranchus longifilis | reverse complement strand
CTCTCTCTCTCTCTCTCTCTCTCTCTCTCTCTCTCCCTCTCTCTCTCTCTCTCTCTCTCTCTCCCTCTCTCTCTCCCCTCCTCCCCCTCCCTAAGCCTCAGGAGCTGATTTCAAATTTTCAAAGATATCTCATAGTGAGGCTGCGAGATTGAAGGCTCATAAATACCTTTATTATAATATAATGGCCACATATTTCTAGCCATTATTTCTAGTGGAGAAATTAGTTCATCTGTGTGATGAATGCCTGCACAGTCTTTGGGGCTTTAAATGTTCTTAGATGGACAATAGCTGGTAGGATAATATCTCAAATGGACACTCGCTAGTAAAATAATATGTCACAGTGGCTTTGCTTGAGTTATAGAAATCCAAGTCTTAATGTGAGATGGAGCCAGTATAGGAAAAGTGGAGCTCAGCACCTGTACTGGTGTGTTGTTGAACTTGCTTGAGAAGAAGGCTCCACGTGAAAGAGAAATTTCCTTTGGTTTCTGCAGTACCACATTAACACATAATCCTTAATATCCTTAACATTTTAAAAATTTTATTTTGTAGGAGCCTATGGCAACTTGTAATAATCCACTTTTAATGTATAACAGATTGTAACCAAGTAAGCTTTGATAGCGTCCGTGGTGGTTTTGTCAGCTCGACCATACAAGATATTCTGGCAGCAGCGCAGCTTCTTGAATAGTGGAGCAACAATGGAGGTGGATATAGTGACAAAAGACAACAATGGTCTTTTTCTCCAATCACAAGGGCCTGCAGTTTATCATTTTCTACATACTTTCTGTGACTCCTCAAAAATAGTACCACCACACCACTTTTAATAACGTACATTTTAAGAGATTTAGTGTTGCACTTACACATGCATTCATGCATTCACACACACAACCTCACATACACACTACATTATAGGGTCTAGCAGCAAAAACGCAGATCCTACACTTCCCATAATGTTAAAAGACTAACAAGAGTCCACAGCCACGCTATCGGCTCTGTGAGGCTGTACTTCCACATAGTGGTGCTTTGAGCTAAATGCTAATATCAGCATGCTAACATATGTTCACAATGGCAATGCTAACATGCTGATGGTTACCATGTATAAAGTTCATCATATTAGTTTAGCACATTAGCATGCTAACATTTGCTAATTAGCACTAAACACAAAGTACAGCTGAGGCTGATGGGAATGTCATGAGTTTTGCAGGAATTGGACATAAACCAAAGTATTGAAAAAGTCAGGATCACCAAAGTTATCCAAATTGATCCTGAGGGGGGCACAAATGTCTGTACGAAATTTCATGGCAATCCATCCAATAAAGACATTTCACTTAAAACCATAAATGTCAACCTCAGTGAGGGGATCACAAACTCCATGAGGATTCATTTTCTGGGAACCGTGGATGTCCATACACAAGCCTTTGCCAATCCAGCTACTAGCAGTTGAGGTATTTCACAGGATAAGTGGAAAAACAAAGTCTACAGGAATCATCCTCTGGGCACCATGGATATCTGTACCAAATGTTATGGCAGTCTATCCAAAGGTTGTTGAGGTATTTCACTAAAAACCCAAAAGTGTCAACCTGCTGGTGGCATTAGAGGAAAATGTGGAGATAGAGGAAATAAAGGCTATGTAGGCCTAGTACTCTCCATGACTACAAAGTTTACTTAGAAATCAATGAAGTGCCCCTTGAATAAAAAGCAAAGGGAAAGGGAATGGTTGTTGTACTGTTAACCCTCTATTATTAAATGTAAATCCTTACTCTTAATTATACGTAATTAATAAAGATCCTGAGAGTGTAGAGTTTTGTAGGGTGTTTCCTGCACCACGCAAGGGCTTCACTTGGCTTGCCAGCAGATTTTATACACCAACCTTCATCAGACCCTGTCCTCACCTCATGCTGATTGGGCTGTAATGTGTGACAGTGCTCCAAGTGGAGGATTTGCGGTAGTGCTCCACAACATGCTGCACTTTCCATTGTTTATTTATCAGTCAGGCCTTGAGTTATGGTGCGCTTGCAGTGAAGAATTTTAGACCGGACTATGGTCGCTGCAGGCCCCTTGGCATACACTGTACACTGAGAGGGAATCATTTATATTCTACTCCAGAGGTAACAGAAGAACATGAGATTGGGAAACAGCTCAAACACCACTCTGCTTGTGAGGCTTAAGGCACTGAAAAAAAGTCAAGCTGTTTTTTTGGGAGGGGGGGGGGGGGGGCTGCAGAGCATATTCAAGCAAGTTCTGTTTTTCTTTTCTGTTTTTTTTTTTTTTTTTTTAAATAGTTTCTCCAAAAATCTCCTAATATATATGCTGTGCTCAGTTCCACTTTCGTGGTCACACATTTTACACTCGCGCTGTATGGCTCAGTGCAGGTGTGATGGAATGCTGCTTTGGTGAAATTTTCAGCGGCAATGAAATCTGACCAGTGAAGCTGCCTGTAAATGCTATAGGTGCCGCATTCTAACCTGTACTGAAAAAGCCTGCAGGGCGTTTTAAGCCATTGAGATAATTGCAAATGTATCCTTTGGCAAAAAACATCAGCAAACTCACTTCATTCCTCCTTTCTCTCCCTCCCTACCTCCCTCTCTTGGTTGAGAATTAATAAGGGCTACCTATCCTTGATTAAAAGGTCTCAACTGTACTGTATTGCTCACCGGTAGCACCCCTCCCTGCACCAGCCTTTCACATGGGCAGACCTGCATGTTAGGAGTGCTCTAATGATTCTGGAGCTTGCCATTCGAGGGCCACCCATCCATCATAGCGGTAAGGCCAGCGGCTTTATTATAATACAGAGGACAGACATGCTCTGAGGCTATGTGGGACACAATAGAGGTCTTTCAACAGACCTATAAATACATGATCTGTCAGAGTTGCTGTCCTGGGGGCGCTCTCAGCTAGGCTCTAGCCCTCCGGTCGGCCATCACTTATGCTAAGATATGCGCCAGCCCCCGGGCTAAGGCTAAGGCTCAGTTCATTTCAGCCCCTCATCAACCACCACATTCTACCTCCAGCCATGAGAATAAATAAGAACAAGATGAAAAAAAAGTGATTCATTATGATGGAGAGCAAAACCTTAACAAAACAAACAAATGGAGAGTGTGAAAACAAACTGATAGTCTACTATTGACTCTTTGGCAGCAGCATCTGAAAAGCTGTCGCTGAAATAACACGCAGGGATTTTGATCCAACAGCATGCTTCAGTATTAGGAAAAGGCTGACCATGCTGATGGACAGAATCCTGCCAAACAAATAAAAGAAAAGACATGTCCCCTGGATGGGTGTCTTGTTTAAAGGAAGACGTGGAAGATCTCCCATCAGCTTTTCCTCCAATATGATGTTTTCCTAAGTATATTTTAAGTGATATTATGCTGCTGCTCCTCCTCCTCCTGCTCCTCTTCTCACCTTATCTCAGGTGAGAATCTTCTTTCACTGTTGCCTCCGAGCCAAGATCAGCAATCTGGGTGTTGGGTGTGTTCTTTTGGAGATTAGTGTGGATGGAGGCTGTTGCACGTTAGAATAATAAACAGGTGAGCACTTTAACTCTGCATAATTCTCTATCTCTGCGCCACCTTAATGTATTAAAATCATATTCTTCCTCGGGGCAGAAAACCAGCAGCAGATTATGTCCAGGGCACGGTGAGTGGAAACCCAATGACAAATCCCACCACTCGCACAACAATGATCACCTGGGCAGGGAGGTTGCTATTTATCATGCCTTTCACCAAAATCCTGGCATTTAAGGGTGCGATTCTAGCAGGTTTGAATTGTAAGTATTGCTAATGTGACTGGTAATGCTGTGTTTACACTGGGGCACACTTCGCTGTATCTGCAAACAACACCTTACTCCAAACACGTTAACATACGCACCCCCCAAGTTCTTCCTGTTCCCATTCAGCGCCACCCACTCCACTTTCTGAGTACTCCAAGGGTTATTCCGGTCCCCTTGACGGCCAAGCCAGGTAGGGGGTAGTGTTCATAATAGCTGGTGTTCTCAGCTTTAGATTTTAGTGCCCCCTCCTTTCACACACACACACATTCACAGCACACAACAACGCCCCCTGCACCAGTCTCATCCACCCCCCAGCGCTCCCTCCCCAACTCACTCTTCTTCTTCTTCCCCCAGATCTCTCTTTGCCACAGCTGCTGCCTCCTGGCCTCGCCCAGAGTCTTCAGGAGGCTTCCCAACTCCCTCTCCTTTCCCCTGCAGCCAAGAAGGAAAAGCAGGCAAAGGAGGAAAATAAAACTTCAGGCACACCACGCAAGGCCATCTGGGTAATCTTGTTCAAAAGGCTTGAGGTGATAGCTGCAATTTACACAGGCAAAAAAAAAAAAAAAAGAAAAAGAACAGACCTCATTTCCATACCTACCAGCCTCAAGGAGATGAAATTGAATAAACTAAGAATTAGAAAAGAATTACAGTAAAACCAATACGGAATATTCAACATTAGTTCATTTTGTCCTTGTAACACCCCCCTCCTCACGCACACACACACACACACACACGCACGCGCACTAAGAAAGAGAACAGTTGGGGTGACATGAAGGTGCCATGGACAACTAACAGAAGCACCCGAGCGTACACACACCCACATGCACACACACACACACACACTAACAGCTCTACTCAAATACACGTGCAGACGCACACACACACACAGCCGAGGGGGGAAACAATATTTTGTGATGAAAGCAAATCAAACTGAAATCCAACATGTTAAAGTCAAGTTGATTAGTGTGAAAATGTAAAAGCGTCTTCAACTGGCATATCCCACAGTCATAAAGATATGTTAATTTGCAACTTAATGGCTGAAAGCATAATTTTGCTTATATAAACCTTGAAACATGCTGCATTTAAAAAAAAAAAATGTGCCTTAATTTAATGAAGTAAACACCACCACAAAACAATAAATGCCCCAATTAAAAAACAGGCATGAAGAGAAGTGTCTATTTCCCACTTTGCCCCCGCGGACATATGTACCCAAGCGTGTCTGCGCATTTACCCACACGCAGAAGCATATGCATCGTGTGCAGCTCATAAACATCATGCCTTCACGTCTCTCATTAGCATATGTGCCATGTTGTTTAAGATGTAGGTTATCTGGTGTGAGATCCAGGCTACATGTTTATGGCGATATCACTGAGCATGCATGCGTGTGTGTGTGTGTGTGTGTGTGTGTGTTTGTGAGTGTGTGTTGGGGGGTAGGAGTATGTGTGATTGTATGTAAGTGTACGCGAAGGGATGCTATGGTGTTACTGTATAATTAGTACATAATGTAGTCACGGTTAGCATTCATAATTGCATGCATGTTATTGGAACATATTGTGCGTTAAAGGCAGGATGTGCCATCCTCTGTTCTTCCTTCCTTCTTTGCCTGCCCCTGCGTCTGTATGTCATCTGGCCTGTTTCGCACCCCTCGGGGGCATATCCCATCAGGCTCGCTGTGCACCAATGTGTCCCGACAGACCTGATGTGATCTGAGTGGCTGACGGGTTTGTCCCTGCTGCCCGCTGTCTTTTCTCTTCCCTGCTTCACTCACATACACACACACACACATGTGCCTAAGAAACACACAACCTGATGCAGGCTGACTGGAGTTTGCACCTCCTGTGGAAAGCCTCCAATCTGCTGCTATGTACGCGTTATTATCCGCCGCATGTGCATCCACCAAAAAAAAAAAATGTTTTTCAGCAGTCGTGCATGATACCTCACGACAATAATCTCGAGTCTCATCTTGAGTTTGCCGTGGATAATTCAAGTGTAGAACATGGTTACGTGCTTCACTTCTACTTTTAGTATCCATTTGAATGAGTGCATAAATGTGAACGTTCAATTATGAAACCCCGCTGGAGAGAAACAATGCCCTCTTGGTTCAGTAGCCATATTACACACACACACACACACACACGCACACACGCACACACACAAGCCTGAGGGGATGCAGAAAGAGTGGGGGTTGGATACCATGAGACTCGGGCATCAAACTGGAGCTTAGAGACAGAGATATACCAACTGGAACCTTATACCTACAGGGTGAGTGTGTACGTGTACTGTGTGTGTGTGTGTGTGTGTGTATATATATATATGTGTGTCTGCTCGCATCCTTGTGTTAACAAAAACTCACACATATGGAGGAAGCAAGTGTCATACTGAGGAAGGGAGAATGCTGCATAGGGGGAATACAGTTTTGTTGAGGCTATCTGTGTGTGTGTGTGTGTGGGTGTGTGGGGGTGTGTGTGTGTGTGTGTGTGTGTGTGTGTGTGTTTGGATATAATCTAATTGCTTACTAGTGGAGGACAAAATTGTTTTGCCTGCAGGTATAAGTACGGATGGTGCTGATGAGAACTGGTCTGATATCTCAATCCACCAATCAGCTATGCAGGGCCGCCCCACAGCCTACCTCTTGAAATCACGTCTTTCTTGTACGGCGTATGTGAGCATAACATTTTTTTTTTTGCTTATAAAATGTGATTATTTGTTGTTAATTTTTTTTTTAGACAAACGAAAATGAGGATGCTTTAAAGTCTGTGTTCAAGTACAACAGCACCAGAGAGCACCAGGCTTTAATTAAAAAAAGATCAGGGGGATTTTTATTGATATTTCTCTGCACACTTCAGGCGCAGAACTATAATGCCCCCAAGTCCACAGTAATGTTTTTTTGATCAATGATTAACTACCTTAGTCGGGATCGTAGATCACCTTTAGGTGCTCCTCACAAGCGATTTTGTCTTGTGGCTAAAATGAACCACAACATGGAGGAAATGGCTGCAGAAATGGCTCAGGGAGGACGGTGACGAAGCAATGCTATTATTGTGTTATCCATTCAAGCAGCAAGTATATTTGCTTGAACTCAAGGTAAAGGTCCAATAAGACAGGTGCCTTCTATCACTAATTTGCTCTCAGTGACTGCTGATAGATGGCGTGCTTACTTTTACTGTAGTGCTCAAACTTTTTCCACATGAATAACATTGCAGCTGTACTGCTTTAAGATGACACATAAGGCTGGCCATTTCTGACATGATGTTTTGACACTGTCAACTCGCAAAATTCTTCCTTTCGAAAAGCCCAAGGACATAGCCGCCATTTTGGGGGGGCAAATGTGACCCTTACGCTGTCTGTGATCATTCTAACCGCCTCGCCGACAGGAGGGGAGGGGTTTCGGGAGGCCAGGCGGGTCAGGAGTCACTCGAGTCATGTGACAACCCCCAGGGCGTTGTTGGGAGTGACAGGGAGACCAAGAAGCAGCAGAGCTGCGGTGTAGCTGCAAGCCCACGGGTGAAAAGGAGGTCAGTGGCCACAGGAAGCAGTGCAAAAGTGCCCAGAGCTACTGTCCTTAATGAGAGCACATCCCCTGGGGTGTATATCCCAGCAGCCTAACTGCCACATGAAAAACTCCAATCTATACAGAGCGCTGCAGGCACAAGAGAGCAGCCATTTTCATGGTCCATTCCCGAAGCCAGGAGCCATCTTGTGAGGTAAATAAAAACCCCAAGTACAAAGACGTGCATCTTGGTACGGGGCCAGTGCTGTTCCGTCATCACACTGTGCTTTATGGCTACGCTCACATTACAAGCAAATGTGGCCCAAATCACACAGAAATCAGATTTTTTTCCAATCAGATCTGGGCCAGTTTTATATGTGGTCCTAAATTCGATCCAATCACTGGCCGCTGTGAGAACAGTCATTGGAATTCATGCGACTTTTTACGAGACTCGCCCGCCCGCCTAAACTAATATATGTAGCTAAAAGTAGCCCTTGATATCCTAAAATTTTGCATGAAATCTGTTTCAGTGAAGCAATTGACGTCAGGATCCCACCACTCCTGGCTCTGACTCTGCATCCGCACACACACCTCCGTTCAGACGCAACAGCCATTGCTTCACAAAAAGCCATCATTCAAAATCTGGCTCTCTTTCCCTTCATCCTTGTTATCATTAATTCTCTGGCTTCCACTGCACATCAGCTTATAAATGAAACCGTAAACGCTGACATCAGTGGCCTCCATGTTGTCTTCCGTACGACAGCGTGTGACGTCTTTGTTGTACTTTTGCGCATGCGGGTCAATTCAGGACCATAAAGTTCACACTGGAATCTGATATTGGCCACATTTAACAAAAATAATGTGAACAGCCAAACAGAAAGACATCGGATCCGAGCAATAAATTGAGCACGAGGACTTGCAGTGTGAAAGTACCCTATCCTGACTGCTCAAGTCTCAACAGGGGCCTCCTCCAAAGCATTGTAAATGGATTTATTAATAAAGTTTGTGTGCTGCTGAGGGACAGAGGCTAATAAAACAGGAGCCCTATAGGGCGAATGGGAGAAATACATTTGAAAATAAACTTTGAGTAACTCATTAGATTAAGAAAATTATAAGAATAATAACCCTGAGCACTGCCCGGGGAGGGAAATCTCATTAACAGGTTTTTCGATTCCTCCTTTCAATACATTTGTTAAAAGTGCAAGGGAGTGTTCAATTATCACCCGCCCTCTCACCTCCAAGACACAGGGTGACAAGAAACCCCAGAGAAACCTGCAGGGCCAGGGGAGGGGCCATGCACACAGAGCACACACATTATCCACACACATGCACATACGGTTTCACTTCATTCCCCCCTGAGTAATGGGCTTTCTGACCATTTGTTTAATACTGTCAACAAACAAGACAAGAGCTGCAGGGCTACTCAGCCAATGCAATCCCACTCTTGAATGAGTATGAAACACACACACACACCCACGTACTCAGGTCTATACATGTACATACCCAAAAAAAAAAAAAGCAACACAAATACTTCTTACATTCTAAGAAAATGCTTTCATCCAGCAGGGTTTCATAAGAGCCACCAAGAGCCCCACCAAAGTTTCTTTCTTTCATCTGTTTCCAATCTTCCTATTGGCCTTTGGGCTACATCCTTGAGGCAGGAGGTTTGGAAGGCTGTATTTGCTCTGGAACCATTTACCCTGCCCTCCTCCTTCTCGAGACATGGCAGAGTGCCGGAGGGGGGGTGCAACTCGGCCCACCTGGAGTGCCGTGTGTCTCCACCCACCCCCCCTCTGGTGGTAGTCACCAACACTGTGCAGCAGCGGTTTGTGCCTCGCAGGCCTCCCATCTACAGCAACGGCTTGGAAAGACATCACAATCTGGAGATCAAGATTGAATAACGCCAGTTTCTAAACACACTCTGTACAATACAGAGCTGAGAGGACGGATCTGAAGCATATGTGGCCAATTGAAAGCTTGACCACAGCTATGTTATGGCAGCGCACATTACCATTTACAAGCTAGATTTTTTTAAAAGCAGAGACGAGATGCTGGGTACAAAGTAAAGTTGAACTGTATGCTCCAAGTGCACACTGTACTATTCCCATGTTTATTTCTGGTACCGACAGTTTCACAGCAGCAACACCTGGAGCTAATGCCTCGTGCCAGCTAATACTCCTTAAAATAACTTTCAAAATCCATGCAAAGAAGGTGTAAAATGGACTTGAAATCATAATAACTAAGACAGCTAAGTAGATTGCTAATTAAAAAGTAAGACTTAAGTTGAGCCATATGCTGTTAGGCTGCCTGTAAGTGCCAAATTCTGCACAGGCTAAAACTATTTATGTTATAGAAAAACAGTCAAATCTAAACTGTGTTTACTTCTGCTAAGATACACACTTTCCACATTTAAATAATAACCATATAACCCTCTTTTTGTATGTGTTGTGCCTTATGTGTGTGATTTAATTGATGTTTGACCCTGATAAAACAAAACCCATATGGAGCTTGTTGTACAATCTGTGAGCTACTAAAAACATCTTGTCCTGATTTGAATTGTGACATATGGATGCAAATCAAAACTAAATCAAAACCTCTGGGGAAATAGATATTTCTATGTTGGAGAATTCGATAAAAAAGAACACATTGTGGACGTATGATGACTATTTCGTATATTAATTAAAGTAAAGTAAAATATCCAATGTGATTATTTGGATTGATTTTGACCATGCTAAATGTTGTACTGTAATGGATGGTGCAGGCCCACTGATAAAGAACAAAGTAACTTTATAAACTGTATCAAAAAATCATAGTTTATATATTCACAGCGAGCAGCCTCCTCTGTTGGCCAAAACAAGCACAACACGATTCCTGCGTAAAAATATTATTTCACTTTACGAGGACCTTTATGAGGACTTTTCCGGGGACAGGCCACCAAAAACAGGGACGTATGGTCACACACACACACACACACACACACACGCACACACACGCGCATCTGTTCTTATGTGAAGAGGGAAGATGATTTGCGGATAGGTAAAAATATTAAAAAAAGACTCTTAGCTGGAGGCAAGAGAGAAGTCATTTATTTTCCAGCCCTCTAGCAGCAAACCTTGAAGTCCTTCATTTCCATTTCTCTGTTGTCTATGCGACTGTTGAAACTGCAGCATGTGCTTGGCTTGTTTCATTGGCATTTAGTGTGACAGAGGAAAACAGAATAAGTGAAAAAAATCAATCCTTTGAAAATGGTTTTTCATCAGTTTACGAACAAGGGTACACAGTGGAATTGATGCAGAGCACCAGAAACGACGACGAGACGATATCACCCAGCGACAGATCTGCAGTGACGCTCCTACCTGTGCCACCGATTAGCAAGAAAACTAACAGCATTTCCTTTGTACGTACAATAGAACCTTTTTCTCAGCCGACATTTTGACTTGTCTCAGGAAAAGCACAGGTGTTACTAATAGCATTAACGACGGTCTATTCAAGTCATGACAGTGTGAGAGAGCATGCACAGTGCCAGGACCACGATACTGAAGCAGCTCAATGGAATTCAGTCATCATTAGTTTTTATTATTTACATCTGTGTGTTTCCTACTGTGACATGTCAAAATGGCTCCCATGGAAAAGAAAAGGCCTAGCTACAGGCAAAGAAAATAATACCTTCCACAATTTTGACATTACTGCCACCTACAGGTAATGAGTGCCACAACATTTATTTGTCTGCTTTAAAATTTTTTTTTTTTTTACAGTATACACTTAATTTTAAGCCCAAATCATAGAAGAGAAAATAAATGATAATTTACATTTTTATGTTTTATAGGCACAAACTGAATTCTGTTACTATTTAGATATATTTAGTATTTGATACCCACTGGACGTTAATGTGACACGTTACATATTTAGCAACTTTTTTATTTTAGCTAACAAGTGGAAAAAAAAACAGACAAT
>JAOVVB010182620.1:0-11210 GCA_028570985.1 Heterobranchus longifilis | reverse complement strand
GTCATCCCGATGTAACATTACTTCCTGAAGAACGTAGCGAAAATGCACCGAACTGTGTTCTCCTCCAGATGATGTTATGAATCTATGATCCAGACGCCGTTCAGTTTTCAGATGTATCTGGGACTTCCACAACAGGTACAAAGCAGCAATAGTTGTTATTTCAGGCGGGATTGATGAAAGACACGCACTGGAGCAAGTCCAGCGAGTAACACAAATGATACAAATTAAACACAAATGAATATCTGTATAAGTTTAATAGAAAGTGGAGCATCTGTATTTTTGACTGTCTCCATTAATCCTTATTCATGGTTCCCACTGGTCCTTAAAATCCTTGAATGTATGTAAATTTGAGGGAAAAACTCAAGGCCTTGACAGTTTTGGAAATAGATATAAATAGATGCTCTATTGAAAGTGCTTGAATTTATATATTTTGTGCAAGAATAGAAATCAAAGTTCTTTTGATATTTTTTTAATTTAACGTTAGTAAATAGGCTACGTTCCGCTGTCTGCATGTGTGTCTCCCGCAGTTGCGTCAATGTTTCTCGCACCAGCCTGCTAGTTCTCATTATAAAAATTCTCAGTGTTGAAACAGTAATTAACCTTGATCCTTGATTAGTCAACTAATTGGTTGTTTTGGTCTTAACTGACTAAGATTTCTTCAGTTGATTAGTCATTTTTTATGCTTTTTTCATGCTGAATGACTAATTTCCAAGAAACGTATGAGCGCATCTCTGGTAAACACAAGATTTAAAGTGGTGTTTTTGCATGAGAGATGACTGAGAAACTCAGTTTTACAGATCTGTCGAATAAATCAACTAATCGATTAGTCGACAAAATCATGAGTGTTAGTCGACTAAGAATTTCTTTAGTCAAGGACAGCCCTAGTTGGGTCCTTTTTTTTTAATTTGAAAGAATTGGGCCTGGAAACTCCTTGAAAAGTCCTTGCATTTGATGTTTATGAATGTGTGGTAACCCTGCTTTTTATTGCTTTTTATCAGGCTGTATTTAGCAGTGTGATTGAAATGGAAGATAAAAAGACAGACACTTCTAGATCTAACATAAGATGCTGGAGTGAGTTATGCTGGATAGGTGGAACAGTGGCGATGTTCTGATACTGAATAAAAAAAGAAAACAGCGCTTTGTTGTGGATAGACCACACATTTCTCGCAGGGCCTTTTTCTTTTTTAGGTGGACAGATAAATAGTCTTTATTGATGAGACAAAAACTGGCACAAACTGTGGTGGTGCAGCGGACGGTGACTGATCACACTGATGTGGAGATGTTGAAGTGTGACGCTGGTTTCCACGTGGAACCCTTGAGGCTGTTGTGTCTGTCTTCACTAGATCAGGCTCTAATCATGAGGATCTGAGACCCTGATCCATTTGATGACATCATGCTGTTTGTTTTGTGCACACGTGCATGTTGTTTATAGGTTAACTTTGTTGCGAATGGTTAAATTTTCATGTCATGTTGGACGGAAGGATAGAAATCAAGAGTTTTGTTTTCTTGTGTGTGTCTTTAAGTGTGTGTATGTGTGCGTCCTCCTGTCCCCTATCTGTCTATACACATTGATGGAGCAGTTGTCAGTCAATTGACCTACATTAGCTGAGCCTGCAGCAGTCTGATTTCCTCTGGGGGCAGTATATATCTGGGTGTGGTCTATGTGTGCGTGCATGCATGTCTTGAGAGCATGTCTACATTTGTGTGTGTGTGTGTGTGTGTGTGTGTGCGTGCGTGTGTCCTATATATGGAATAACCCCATCTCAATGAGGTGAATGTGAGGTGAAGATAACAAGCGTACATCCACAGTGACATTTAGAGGTTAATGGATTCTAACAGATACAGACATTTAAAACCTCACACAATGCTTTTGATCACAATCCTAAAGATAAAGATGATACAGTTTTATTGTTGTTGAGTAGTGATTCTTTCAAGGGCCTTTTTTTTTAGTGATGGTCTCTTGATTCTTGCTGATTATTAAGTAGAAATTAGTACATATTTATTTCATCTTTTGTGATGAAAACCAGCATGGACACACACATTCTTTAGCAGTCACTTAATCCACAGAAAACAACGACAACAATTTTAATAATAATAGATGAATCATTAAAGTCATCTATCTTTTTCTGTTTTGTATTTTTCAATGATAAATTGATCAATTGACAAAACAAGCTCTTTTAAGACAACACTTTCTCAGTTATGGTGAATTGTGATGGGGATTATTCATTATTTGCTAAAATGTTATAGACTAAATAATTGATTGGTTGATTGAATTGTCATTATCAAAATCGCTTCATTGTTTTCTCACAGTTGCAGCCCTACTAATATTAAAGCAGATGTTCCGGCTTTTGTACGCGAGGGATAAGAAACAAGCTCGGAGAAAAGGATTCTGAAAAGAGTTTAGGGGAGAAACTGCAAGGTAATGATGAAGTTGGCACAGACTGGGAGTGTCTGGTGCTGAGCCAGTGCACATCTTTTATTATCTGTAAAGGCTAAATGGAAGTCTAAATTTCCAAACTCATTTACAGGATTAATCGCCATTTTTCCCCTGATGTGCGATAATAAACTGCTGAGGGTGAAGAACAGACTCGCACTGCCAAATCCCAAAAAATACCCCCACCATGCCAAACACCTATTAGAGGCGATGACATCACTCCTTTGCCTGGTAACCATGGTTACACTTACCTCCTGCTGGCAAAAATCAGCACCCATACCAGACATTCCTTGATTTTTCTTTTTTTTTTTCCCTCCTCCCTGCCTGTCTCGTCTGCTTTCCTCACCTCTCTGTCTGCTACTTTGTTTCCTCTTTCATGTCTCTTTCTTTTCTCTCGTCTTTTCCCCGTCATATTTATTTTCTTTTTAACGACACTCCTCTATGCACCCCTTTCTTTCTTTCTTTCTTTCTTTCGTGTCCTCCCCGTCTATTCCCTCCTGCTTGCTTTTTCTCTCAACATGCTGGGCTTAATGTATTGTGTCTTCAAGCTTTTATGATTTCCTCCTCCTGTTTTTATCTTTTTTTAAAATGAAAGCTGAGTCGACATCACTCGAGGAAAGATAGGGAATTAAAACAAAGACAAATGCAGAGGTATAGATGACCTACATAGACAAAGGAAACGCAGATGTGAACATGCCATAGCTGCAGCTGAAAAAGGCAGTGCATCTTAAACAGAGGGCAATAACACAATGGATGTTACTCAGTCAGGCGTAAAATAGCATCGCAGCAGAGGCGTTGATGAGAAGAAAAGATCAGGCCTGTAAACAACGACTGAACTGAGATTGGTGGACAGTTACAGCTGGACCGTGCAGGCAGAATGAGTCACGGCTCTATACTAAAGGACAGATGGGTCAAGTGCTGCATTAAAATCTATTCCAGAGCCATAGTTCTGCAGGAAGCAATGGTAAAGTGCTGCAACTTCATGTTCAGAAAAGCTACATCCCAGAAGCACCCACTGTAAAGAAGTACATGGGGATAGGGTGCAGTGCACTGCATTACAATCCATTCTGCAGACAGACTGGGTGGGTGGGGGGTAAAAGAGGAGTATTAAGAGGCATTGTGAAGCTGTATTATAGTAAGCAGCTTACAGTCCCTGTGCCGGGCTGCTTCTTTATGTGGGGGGGGGACAGGGAAAGGACAAAGAGGCGACAGGGGAGACCAGGAGAGGCAAGAGCTGGCAGGGAGGGCAGGAGGATGGGGAGATGTTTGTTTTTTTGTATCTCTTTTTTTGTTTCTTTCAGTGTAAAATCACCAAACCTCTTTCTTTCCTCCCCCCCTTCACGTCATTCTCTCTCGCCTCCTAGTGATCTACTCCCTGCGATGCTAACATGTCTCCCCCTGTTGCTACATGCTACCAGGGAGGTGATCACTGCCGCCACCATCCCTCTCTACCTACCACCCAAATGGGTCAGAGAGAGAGGGGGGGGGGGGGGTGGATGGTGGAGGTTGCCATGGAAACTGGGAGTCTGTTGCCGGCCGACATCATCTGTTGTTGCTCGGCGCGGAGCGGGGACATGAATATTTGAGCTTTATGGACACGGACAGACGATTGACACAAACTGCTCTCTGGACCGCCACCTCAGATAGAAAATACAGAGAGGTCACGAGAGGGGGGGGAGGAGGGAAGGAAGGGATAGATGGATGGAGGAAAAGTGGAGTCACAAAGGGAGACTGACAGACCTCCATTTTATCTAGGGCAGAGAGGGTCTGGCTATCTGGGTTTTCAAAAGAGAGATGAGGAAATGGATGTAGAGACAATAATTGAAAAGAATGGAAGAAATGCAGAAGAAGGATTTCGGCCACTTAAATGAGTTTTGTGTGCTGACAGAAATGCAGAGTAGATGATGGGAGGCGGAGAACAAAGACAAAGATGGAGGGCGGGCGGGTGACGTGCCATGAGAGCAGTAAATTAGGGCACTGGAGCTTGTTTTTCCTCTCTCTTCCCTCCTTTTTTCTCATTTCTCAGAACGTCCTGCAGTATTTTCTAATTAATCCTCTCAGAGGGTTGTTTCCTCTGCCTGCTGTTGATACACACACACTCATGCAAACAAGCTAGTCATGATTCATGCAGATTTCCAAACGAGACTGTGAATTGACTTGGGAAGTGTAATTGGGCACAGTCTGACTGCACTGCGTCAAAAAGCACAGAAACTAGAAAAAATATGGCTCATGTCATGTGTTATGTGTATCCTCACTGGCTTACTGCTCTGTCATGGGGCTATGTATGGATTTTCTTGCACTCTTACAATACATGTAGTTTATATAATAGATGCTAGAATGGGCATCCTGCAGTTGGAATGTGTGCATCTTTCCTTCTACGTCTTTATTTGTTATAATGATCAATTTAAACCTCTTGTATCTGAGTATTTCCCATGGTCCAAGAGTAAATTCCCAGCTTTGTGAGTGTCCTCTGCTGATGGGTTTAAGACCTGTCCCAGAGGTGTTGGTGTGCAACGGAGTCCCTCATATCCCACCAGCACTGCTGACATTCAGACCACTGTCAGAATGTGAGATATGGCTCTTAAAATATTCCCATTCCCCCTTGTTGAATTCAGATGTATTTTGGTCCAGTTTGTTATTCCCTGGTGTTTCACACAAATATGCAACTTTCTCATAATCTCTCGTCGTTCCGTCTGGATCCATTACTGCTTGACTCAGTTTTTTTCTTCATCGTGGATTTTGATGTCAGTCTTGACTGTGGTTAGATGTCTGTTCATTCCAGTCATTTGTGGCATTTCTAATAATGAAGAACACAGGACCTAATATCCATTGCTTGATATTATAGGGCAAAAAATACTGGCACATTTCGGTCTCATTCCTAACTTCACGTGGGTAAAGAAAAGTTTTAACCACTGCACAAATGGTCTTTCTCACATCGCCATGACCATGTGCAATTAAAGAAATGAGAATGGATAGCAGTGTGCTAGTTTTTTTTCATCTTTTTGAGCAGGTTATTGTTAACATCTGCAAATAATTTATGGATGTGCACATGCTTTAACATAAAAAGGCCCTGGAAACTCATTTTCTCTATCAGTTTTTAAGCAGGAGCGGTGGGATCTTAAATGAACATATTTTCTGCAGAAAGTAGAACAATACTGGTTATTTCACATGAGACATTCCTGTATTTGTCTTTTGTTTGTGCTCTCCTCACTTGTTTCAGGTGGGTGTGGCTTTGCTGGGAAACACTTAAAGGAATAGTTTTTTTTTATTTTTGGGAAGTACAGAGCTGGATCCGGGAGGTGATTAGCTTAGCTTAGCATAAAGACTGGAAGCAGGGGGAAACTGCTAGCCTGCTCTGCCTCTAAGAGGTCTGGATACCAACACATCTGCGTGCCAGCACATCTAAAACGCAAAGTAACACATTGTACCTAATTTTTTAATCCATACACAAACAGAAATTTTAAAAAGACAAATTGTTGTTTTACTGGGTGTTACAGTACTGCAACACTGCATCTTGTCATTTCTGTTTATGTACAGATAAAACAAACAAAGTGTAACATTTTTTAACTTTGGACAGAACCTGGAGAGCGGTTTCCCCCTGATTCCAGTCTTTATGCTAAGCTAGGCTAATTGCAGCCAGCCCTCAGCTCCATTAAGCAGACATCATGGGGGTATTGACTTTCTCATATAACTCTTTGGCAACAAAGCAAATAAATGTATATCCCAAAAATGTCAAGCGATTTCTTTAAAGTATGAAATCAAGTTTTAAGGTGATTTTCACAGTCTGAAATATTTGTGTTTTGGGAATTATAGGACTTGCGTTTAGTGTTTTCTTGTCATGACAGCAGTTTCTTTGTCAGAGTGGCTGAAGATTTCTTTTTTTCATTTTTAGAAAATCTTCATTATCTCATCCTTCGCATTTGCTTCCTTATCAAACAGCCAGCTGAATATGTAATAACGCAGTATAAACACAGTTGTATGTTCAAGATGGACTCCCCTCAGTTTGCATTCCAGCCTCCACTATCAGGCAGGGGTGTGTTGGTTGAGGGAGCAGAGAGGAGAGGAGTGGGGAGGGGAGAGAGCAGAGAGGAGCTTAATGGTGCACGCTTATTAGCCTGAAATATCCATGCAGCAGCTGCACCATTTCCGTGGCAACACCTGTCGCCATGGCGCTGAGTTGTCGACATGCCTCTGTGTCAGAGTCTGCATGTCTGAGGCGCTGCACATTCACAGCGTGTCCGACCTACACACACACACACGCACACACACACACAGCACACACTGCCCCAACTAATGCCCTGACATGTGCAAAATCTCATACATGCAGCACAGCATCCATCATGTGCAGTGGTGCCAACATGTAGGTAGACACACACACACACACACACACACACACACACACACACACACACACCTCTATAACCACCCTATACACACACACACACACATACACACCTCTATAACCACACTGTACACACACACGCGCACACACACACACACACACACACACACACACACACACACCTCTATAACCACCCTGTACGCACACACACACACACACACACACACGCATGCACGCACGCACGCACGCACACACACACACTGATTTTGGTGACAGAATCAGTGTGAAACCAACAACGAGCACATGGACACACACACCTGATACCTGCTGAAAAATGTATTTTGGGCATATCGGTCGTGTTAATTTTGGCAGCTATGTTAATCTTGGTCTTTAGATGAAAATGATTATAAGTTTAGTTACATTTTAGTCATTTTCACTGTTCATAATTTTACTTCACAAAAAGTCACTTCAGTCAAAATGTTTTCTCTTTCATTTTGTCACCTATTTTTATTTTTAGTCTTATAGTTCTGTCAAATGTCCTTTAGTCATCACATTATTTTGAACATTTAAATGTGCTGTAAGTGGTATTTATTATTATTATTATTATTATTATTATTATTATTATTATTATTATTATTATTATTATTATTATTTTATTTATTTCAATATATATATTTTAAATAAGTGCTCTGGGCATATTAAATTTATTATTATAATTATTGTATATGAATTATTTTAATTATTATTTTAAATACTGCTCTGCAGTATACATTAAAGACATTAAAGACATTTTCTGGTATCCTGTTCCATCCAATCAGGAGAGAGGACTCCAGAAATGTCTCGTGTGTTTATCCTGACCAAACACTCAGTGACGGCTGTCAGAATGTAGACATATTTAACACTTATATTAATCAAATGTAATGACTTTTCATCGACAAAACTAGACTAAAATGTGACTAAACTTATAAAGACTGAAGACTGAAATAGCTGCCAAAACGAACAAAACAAACTCAGTGTTTTGTAGGCTCTCAGTGAAAAACACACAAGCTCCACAGTCCTTTTACTTTACTTTAACAAGAGTGCAATACACAGGGAATGACTCCTGAGGATTAAATACATGAACGAATGCACAACGTTTCCTCTTATGTAAGAACAGGAAGTTTATCCAATTAGTTCACTCTTAATGGATCATTCATGAATATAGATTACTGAATACATTCATTTATACGACACCAAATCTGCTGGATAGTTATAGAAAACATCTGATCCGCCTCTGACAGCAGAACAGCAGGGGCGTTCCAGGGGGGGGGGCACCTGAGGGGGCACCTGGCCACCGACCTTACTGTCTTTAAGAGGTGATCAGACTCCGTTACTGAGCGAGAGTGAAGATAATGACATCATGTGTAGCTGAAATAAGGAATCCACTGATATCGAGGACGGGGGGGTAAATAACGCTCCAAAGTTAAAAATGGCATGGCCCTTTCAAAGGGGTCCATTGACCTTTGACCTGAAGATATCTGAATGAAAATGGGTTCTATGGGTACCCACAAGTCTCTCCTGACATGCACACTTTATTCTAATCCCATGCACTTTGGGGCAAAAACCTGCAGTTTTTCTCACGCAGTAAATGTGTTATTTTTGTTGTATTTGGATATTTCTGCATACTGGGGTCCATAAACAGTCTTGAATTACATACATGGGTATGACTGGAAAGATCTTGTGGATTCAATGAGCCCAAATGTATTAATATGTGCTGATGTTCGTCTCCATAGTAACCATTCATTGTAGACAAAAAGACAAACATGTCAGCTCTCTAAAGTACAAAAGAGTAGCAACACACAAATATCATAATAAAAATATGAATGTGGTCCGTCCCCTCACATATAAATGTGATTATAAACAAGGACATTCAGGCCATGCAGCAACATGCAGATATTTGCAACCAGCTTCATATTTCTATAGAAGTGTTGTGCTGTCAGAGAGGCTGGAGTCCAGATATGTTGGAGTCGTAGTTCATGTGTCATGTATGAAGTCAGTAAACATGCAGTGTTAACTCATCACATAACTTCTACACTGGATCATTTCTTAATGGAGAGCAATAGGAATTCAATCTGAATTAAAAGGTGCATTATTTACACGTTGCTGTTTTGTACCGTTGTTACAGAGAAGTTGAATCAGAAGAAAATTGAAGCTAAAGGCTTTTGTGAAAAAATATAGATGGTTGAAATTCAAATATGGTCTCTATTTGGAAGGAAAACATAATTATTAGTTATCCCTAGAACATTTTAAAAGGGAACTGTCATTCCATTTAATTCATGATATTTAATTATGTTTTGAAATGTAGAAGTAATATGTTGTTGTTTATCTTTTTTTGCATTTATTGGATTGTTGGGTGTTAATTGGTTTAACTGTTTGTTTGTTTTTCTTTCTTTTTTACTGCTTATTTTGTGAGCATCCTGTTGTTGTTTTTTTGTATTTTCTAAATTACTGTTAGCTTAGTCTTTTTGTTTTTGATCTTTTTTTTAAATTATTATTATTACTTTGTTAGTTATTGTCCTTTAGTTGAAGGGAGGTCCCTTTTATCAAGCCTGTGGTTTCTTGACCTCTCCTGTCACATTTCTTGTTTTTAACTATCTGGAGGTTTATGCATTTTTATGTGTGTAAAAAAAAAATATATATATATATATATATTGCTGATCTAACTTCTGCACATCTACAACGTGCGACTACATCCACGTTAACAGTGAGGCCTCCATATCCTACAATGCTTTTTTTTTTTTCCTTCACCCATTTTTAATCTTATTAAACCAAATATAGAAAAGTGGTGAACAGGTAAACTTTGTACAACATACAGAAATGACCATAAAGCATCGCTGTCACCCTAAAGAACGACATATTTAATTCTCATACAGATGAACAAATATTCCTTATATCTTGAAGTTATTCATTGATGTAGGGGAGACCAGGGACAGTTGTAACACCTTTTCTCAATAAATCCAGAAATAATTTACACTGAAATAATCAATTTGTTATATTATAAACTTCAATGTGTCAACTACAGAAACAATGCATTTAAGTGGTTTTATGAAAAATGTACACAATGTTATTTTCTATCCTTCATGTTATTGTGTCTATTCATTTATTTTTGTTTTTTTAAATAATGATTTTTTTGCACTACGCTACATGACAGAATAAAGGGGAAACCTTTCGTCAAATTATATCAGTCAGATGTGATCTATGAGCACATCGGGTTCCCATGGCAACCCCGAA
The DNA here is from genome assembly GCA_028570985.1 of Heterobranchus longifilis. Taxonomy (NCBI): domain Eukaryota; kingdom Metazoa; phylum Chordata; class Actinopteri; order Siluriformes; family Clariidae; genus Heterobranchus; species Heterobranchus longifilis. The sequence continues at coordinate 1,164 of JAOVVB010182620.1, read as the reverse complement.
ACCACAGAGCCCCCCCCACAAAAATGTCATGTAATTTAGTATAAAAATATAAATGAAAAACTATGTTCAGGGATGGTTGTATCATCAGCATGTTTTCACCTGATGACAGTTTGACATATTATTTATATTTTTAGTTTACAGAACAACAATTCTAATAATACTGGTTTGACATCTGATCTCAGGGCAGTTTCAAAAAACTTTATTTTTTACCTGAAAAACACTTTTTCTGATAACTTTCTTTCATGCGTGTCGTAAGCAAGAAGACGATGTCACTGAGCATGTGCAGAGCGAGTGTAATCGCGCAGCTTGTTTCTGATTGGGTGTATTCAGTGTGTTACAGCTGTCTCTGGTCTCTGTTGTCCCACATAGAGCTCTCGTCAACAACATGTTATAATGCTCCATCACAGAAATCCATGAAGGGATTTAGGAAAAGTTTTGTCAGCACCAATCAGAGCAAATGCAAATCCAACAACAAGTCCTTCACCTAATACAGCAAAAACTCATTAGGGTTAAGTTAGTTCCAGATCCATGCAGTTTTCTGCTCTAACTCAAATGGACCATTAGCATGATGCTAACTGATTATTATAATAACAATCTGGGATCAACCTTTATGTTATTTGCTGTTTCCTTAGAACACACTGTTGGATGACACACAGCTAAATGAAGTTTTAGCTGCATATGAAGCCCAGATGGATGTTGGGTAAAAATAGTCTGTGCAGATCTTTGGTGTGTGCATGAGCACACACATGGTGTCCAGATAGCCTTTAATGCTAATCTCCAGTCAGCATGGCTTACCACTGTAACCTCACCATAATGACTCAAATCTGTCTGTAAACGGCCAATTTACACTGCAGATCCCCACAGGTCCAATAGGATAGGAGGCTAATGTGGTTAGAAAGGGAGGTCCCCTGCATGGTGCTGCTGTCAGACTCACCGGGCTGCAGGCGGGACGACGCAGGGCGCACGCCGATGACCAAAGTCCAGGACGGAGGGTGAATTTTCACATTTTCTTTCTGTCTCTCCAGTTTCCCCCCCGTGTCAGTCGGCTGGTCTCTGGTCAGTGAGGGGACCGGTGTTCTGGCCCCTGCTGTAAAACTGTGTGTGTGTGTGTGTGTGTGTGTGTGTGTGTGTGTGTGTGTGTGTGTGTGTGTGTGTGTAACAATC
>JAOVVB010182609.1:0-11210 GCA_028570985.1 Heterobranchus longifilis | reverse complement strand
CTCCCCCCTCTCTCTCTCTCTCTCTCTCTCTCCTCTCTCGCTCTCTCTGTCTCTCTCTCACTCTCTCTCGCTCTCTCTCTCTCTCTCTCTCTCTCTCTCTCTCTCTCTCCCCACTTTCCTCTCGATCTTCAAGCTGTACTATTATAAAGGCAAAAAATTCTTAAATAAAATAAAAAGTCACAACATTAACACGTGTTTAAAACTGTAATCCGGGAGAAAGAAATGTTTCCCTGGAAACATGATTGAGATGCAGTTTACAGTGGTTGTTTGGGAACGTGATTGCTCGTTCTCATTATAAAAATTAATAATGATTTTACCCATGTGTAAAACTATGCCCTGCTGGGTCCTTGAATTTGAGGGAATTGGACCTGGAAAGTCCTTGAATTTGATGTTTAAGTAGGTGTGGGAACCCTGTACAAAAACCATTAAATTTTTAATAAAGCGGAGCCTTTCATATTATTCTAATCACGGTTGCAGTGTGTTTGATCTAATTTCTGAGCTGAAACTAGGTGTTATGTAATCTGGCTTGGCATATGGTATGTATATGTGTGTATATGTGTGTGTTTCTGAGTGTGTGGGAGAAAGTGAGATTGTAAAGCATGTCGGTGTGATGTGTATGTAGCTTGATGTTATGCTCTGTGTGGGCTCATAACTGGCTGTAAGTTACAATTACTTTCATTATCGATTATGTCAGCTATTTTCTTGATTAATGGATTCATCGTTTTGTCTGTAAAATAACACAAAACAGGGAAAAATATCCTCTGCCTGTCTCTGATACTGCTGGTATCGGTGAGTCTATGCACCGATCTGATACCACATAATTTAAAAATCTACTTTAAAGTATTATCTTCATGTTCTGTTCCTGATATGACTGTCAAACTAGAAAATGGTATAGCAGTAATTCTCTATGTATTTGTTAATGTTTTAGATGGATTTAAGCTGAGCGAGGCCGCCAGCAATGATAGCAATCATATAACGCCCGTACATGTTAGGAGTGTACAGCTCGAACGTTGAGGTATCGGGAAAACATCTCTACTTGTTTTGTCTGACCATGATTTCAAAATCCAAAGATTTTCAGTTTGCTACCACAGATGGCTGAGAGAACCAGATCGATTAGCACTGTTTTCTTCCCGATTAATTGATTAGTTGATTTCATCGACAGATCTGTAAAACTGAGTTTCTCCACAAAGAATCATGCAAAAGCACCACTTTAAATCCTGTGTTTACCAATGTGCATAAAAGTTTCTTGGAAATAAGTCATTCGGCATGAAAAAAATAGACTAAAGTCTAAATCTTAGTCGACTAAGACCAAAATGATCGATTAGTCGACTAATCGACCAAAAGGGGGCAGCCCTAGTGCGAAGTTCCGCCCCTTCGCTCGCATACAATGGAAGTGAACGGGAGGCAGAGATTCGGCAGGGAATTTCACCTCAGAATTCGCATATGTGTGACCGCAGCTTTACTCTGCTTGGTGATGAGATTTATGGCTCTCAAAACATATGTCTTACCCACATTTTTGACCAAAACTTCTATGACCGTTGGAATTTTTTTAAAGATGCTCCTGATTAATTACTTGAATACCTCATTCATAATGTGTAATTCTTGGTGTACCTAAAAGAAGATCAGTGTGTTCAGTATTTGGGTACAAGCTGACTTTGCATAGACTACACCATTTTAAGCATACAAACACACACAGGATATCGATGTAAGTGTTTCATTTTTACATGATTTCAACAGGGCAGTAGCTTGCTAAATCCTCCCCAAAAGACCTTGTTCCAGCAGAAGTTACAAGAGCTCAGTGAAGCAGTGTATGCCTCCAGTCAAAAGGCACCGGTGGGCAGGTCACATGATCAGCATGTTGGACTTCCCACCTGGTATGACGACAAAACTACACATGGTGTGAAAACAGTTAGCGGTATGTATATGGTCAAATAAGGTCATGGCTGATACAATTTCAAAAAATAACACAATTGCTGTAAGATGAGCATGCATGTTCTTTTTTGACCAGGGTTGGATGTCCGTGAGATTATTAACCCTTCAAAAACAGCAGAGGAGCTGGAGAGGGAAGCTCAGGGGGGACATGAGGCTTACATTCGTAGCCACAACGCCTATTTTGTTGGTAAGAAGAATTTAAAAATGTATATTTTGCATAAGGCCTTTAGTGTGACTACCAACAATGTATTTGTTGAATTGTGCGTATCATTTTGAAATATGATGTATGCCTTTCATCACAATAAAATGACCTTGCTCTACTCCAGGTGAGCGGATTGATAGGAAGTACGACTGGAGTCACTACAGTAAAGACAGCAGGTTTGGGATCCTCACACCTCATTTCAACGACGGACGAAATCTTGGCAAAACTCTCCGCTGGCTGGGGGAGACACAGAAGTAAGTGTTGAAATAAGTGGGCACAAGTGTTTTATTGTTAATTTCCATAACACTATGTATTCATTCAGTGTATACTTAACTTAAAGGCAAATAAATCGTACCCTGACCTATTGTGCCATAGGTTCTACAATCCAAAGACTGTTTGGAAGCGATCTGAGAAGTGGGAAAAGATGGCGCCACAAATTGGCAAAACGAACAACATGTACGTTTCTGTCACACTTCTGACCAATTCTGTGACCGCGGACTATTCTCTCCTAACTAATGTTTAACTTTCATTCTCTTTTCAGGAGAGGAAACACCTTGAATCTTCCACCAGATCACACCTTTGGAATTGTCTTGCCGCCGGATGAATTTGGTAGAGTTTGAAAATAAATTCTTTCCTGGGTTGCATATTGGAGCATCAGCAGATGCGGATGTGTCCTGAAAAAAATACACACACTGGAGCTTTTTTGTGTTTGTTGTTGTTCAAGTCATCAAATGACATTTTGCCTGCTTCCTCCACAGGTGTTGGAGAAATAATCCACTCCACGGAGCCAGGCGAGTACGTGCGAGGCCGAGAGCGACAGCGCAGCCTGGTCAATGCAGTGCGACACCACCTCAAGAAGGTCAACTTCCAAAACTTCCCCTCCCTGCTGCAGGCGTTCAGACACTATGACAAGGTACGTTGTTGACCAGTACTTTCAATCTGCTGACCATTGAACTCATCGCATTTAAAGTAATCTGAAAAAAAAATACTGTGACACTTTATTCAGTGTATAAAGTCATGATTTCCCAAACACATGTTTTTTAATATCAAAGAATAATTAATGACATCAGAGCACAGTCCTTTCTCACAATGGACATTTTGACTTGTCATAGCAGGAAAAGCACAGCTCTAATGAATACCATTAATAAACACGTCTTAGCATTTTGGCCCTGCAGCCATTATTGAGGTCATTGGTTACACCTGTGTCTGACAAGTCTAAATGTCTCCTGTGAGAGGTTTGAGACAAGGCCAGAGATGTGACCCTGGTGTCCAGACTTGTGATAAAGTAACAATGCTTCTATCTCAGGCGGGCAAGGGAATGATTGACAAAGAGGACCTGCAGGCAGTGTGCCGTCAGTTCCAGCTGGATGTGAGCAGGCCGGTTCTGGATGACCTGATGGACTACTGTGACACAGACAAGGACGGACTCATCAACTTCCTGGAGTTTGCTAACTTCCTCAACTGGAAGGACAAGATGCCCATCAACAGTCGAGAGCAATGCATTATGACGGACGGTCAGTTAAATGCATTGTAACTGATGGAGAAAAATCTTGTACTTGTGGTCCATATTCGCTTTGATGAGTTTGGTACATCTTGCATGGACAGTTCATGCCAAAAGCTTGAAGTACAGTCGAACACTTTGGTTTTTATACAGTATGTTCCACGTCATACACGTAAATATAATCATAATGACTGCGAGAGACAGGAGAGGAATATCTTATCGTAAACCTCGAGACTCAGGAGTCATCTAGCTGCAATCAGACAATGACGGAATACAGAGAGGCCTCTGGATAACAAACTGTTTTATGGATAACAAAACTAAGGTCATGATGACACATACATCTATAATTAGCATTACATATTTTAATACCAAGAGAATTATTTTCTCTAACAGTAATGTATCAATTTATTTACTAAGATTCTATCCAATTATGGTAACCTTAAAGTGGCCATGTTTTTCTAGAACTGCTCTTTTTATGGTATTTCAGAATACAACAACACTGACATCAGAATTTGGCAATAAAACACTTAGGGCCTGTGTCCATATAGCATTTTCTTCTGCCAGAAAAGTGCTGGCAGGGCGCTGGGGAGCGCACCCTGAGTTTGAGTTGCTCCCCTCAGGGCGGCGCTATAGAGTACCCCTGGCAAAGAAAAACATCTACAATTACTATTTTATTCCAAATACAATTAATGTAATCAACAAACTACAGTAAAGTAAAATAGGAGAGTGTAGGCTGTATGGGTATGAATGCAATAACTGTAGTACAATTGATGGGTTTTGTTTTGTCAATGTGTCGTGTTTTATCTTGTGATGTGTGTATATTTTTATCGGTTAGACCAAAGTCAATTTTTCTGTCTCGGCTGGACAATAACGTTTATGCTATTCTATTCATCCCAGCGTCTCAAAAAAAAAAAAATGCTGGCTGCGTGTAGGTTTTGTGTCTATGACATTAACGTTAGATAGCTAGCTAGCTTAATGTTACATAAACAGAGGGTTGATTGCACAGCTAAAAACAAGCTTACAGCGTGCACGGTGATAAAAGCACAACACTCTCCAGCAGTAGTCAGTGTCCGGTCGATCTGCTCCTATAAGGGGCTTTTATGTCTTTGTTGTGATAGTTTCCTGAAAATTACCAGTACCTTTCTCTGGGATCATTGAGAAAAGACACTGGCGCTATATGGACACAGGCCCTTAGAAGCCTGAGTTTGATGCAGAGGTTTCGTGTGGAGGCCTATTTTCTGCAACATGTTCTATTTATTTTGTCTCCTGCAGAGCGTCACACCAGCACAGCTCCAGCCGACATAGAGAGGAAGCTTTTGTCAGAATCGGCACAGCTCCGTGCCTCTCAGGCCTTGATTAAACCTGCGGACCTGGAGTCCATCAAGCCAGGCAGCTCACTGAAAACCCCCAGGACCCTGAGGCGACCCAGGGCAGCCCCAGAGCACTTCATGACCTCCTCCACCCTCATCGGGGCTCTCAGTGATCCGTCCACATCTAGTAAGTCAGAAATTACAGATGTGTGGTGATAGGTAGATAAGCAAACACATTATCATACAAAATGATTGTAGTGTCAGTGTTTGACTTTTTGCTTGCCCGTTTGAAACCCAACAGGTGGGATTTGTGGGTGACAGCATAAATGCATTCGGTCAGTTGTGCTTGATCAGATGACATAATTAATGATTAAAAAAATACTAAATGACACCATACATGCAAGCACATTGAGTATTTGAACAACAAAGTAGGATTTTTGGGGCAGCGGCTGTGTACTGTATAATGCCTTTATGGGATGTTTAAGGGGGGGTTTATAGTTTGCAAAATGTGTCTATATGGTGGCCATCGGAAGCCCCTTTTCCCAATTCTTTTGGGGGGGCCCAAGCATTTGCCTGGTTTGCCTCTCCTGACGGTGTGCCCCTGGAAATAACCAAGAACCTATGCAGACTCTCTCCCTTACATGCAGATATCTTCCTAATGACACAAGCATGACACGTTTGAGCTCACATTGTGGAAGGCATAAAATAAGTGAACTTATTACAACCATTAATTCTTGTAGATGTTAAGTCTTACCACCTCATATTGTCATCGTATTAACTTAAATGTGCTTCAATGTCTTCTGCCGTACCTCATGCATTAATTCTTTTTGCTTAACAGGCCTGTTTGAGGACATTTTTACTGGTGTAATAATTTTATTTCATTCACTCCCACTCCCCTCTTTCCTAACAATCCTCGCTCATCCTGTGGTCTGTCTTTATATAGACAGACGCACCTATGGGCTCCCGTCTGTGCGCTCTGACCTTCCAGCTCCACTTGTAAAGAGGGTCAGTGACACTAACAACTACGGTGATACCTCCACGGCTGCAGATCTTCTGTATCCATCAGTTCATGCTGTTCGGGGTGTTCATGAGGAACACTTCTTCTGTCCTCGCACCAAGAAGGAGGTACGCACCCTGCACAAGATCAGCAGTATAGTGTACCTAAATGACAAAATCAGATTTAGTGTGTAAAAGGAATGGACCCACAGGAGAGGCAACCATGGTAATTGCTATCCAGGGTTCATACGGCCATTTCCAAAACAAAAGGTTTTGGAAAAATAATGGAAAATGTGTTAATATTTGAATGCGGTTCAATGAATATCAGTTTTAAATATGTCTTTAAACAGATGAGTCATTATATATATTATTATATCTCACTGCTGCAGTGGGGCTTCAGAGCAGTTAGATAAAATTCAAGTAAAAGTAAAAAGTAGACAAAAATATGTTAATCTCACAGGCATGATCCAAAAATAACCTTTTTGTCATCTAGCCAAATGGCTAGTGAATGTTCAAACTTTACCAGACACTCAATACATTACCATTGTTTTTTTGGCTGGTGAGTGCAGCAAATCTTCCATCCATTTGCATATTTTACCAGCATTTGGCTGGTGGCTGGTGCTAATTTTGGACCCTGCATACAGGTATAACTTGACCATGTTTTAGTGAAATATGTTTTTGATACTAACGCTCTCATCCTCCTCTTCACAGATTGCAGAGATCTTCAGGAATGTGGGCGTTGATGTTTCTGAGGAGACGTTCGAGGAGGCCTGGAGGCTGGCGTCCATGAAGCATCCGGCCGGGGAGGTTTGTGTCGAGGTTTTCCGTAACATACTCAAGGAAATAAAAGCAATGTAATATAGATGTTTTTACCGGCACAGTGTTTCATCATCAGTTAATATTTCTGTCTAAACCATGTCTCCGCTGTCCGGCCAAAACTCCAGAGCTCCAAAATGTTTTAGTTTGATGGGAGTGCATTTTTGACACGATTCTGACACAAGAATGGATTTCTGCAGCCCAAAATGTATCACAGCTTTTCAAAGCCATGCAGGAGTAAACATTCATCTGAAGCACATGGTAGTTGTGCTGTTACAAAGTTTTCACATGTAAAAGATTTTTTACACAGCCATTCTCGGTAACCTCAAAGTCAAACCGTTTTTAAAGAGCAACAGAAAATGCATTTCTAATGCAAATCACAATCTTTATGTATTTTGTCATTACATTGTTGTTTATATGAACAAAATTCAGCTGCTTTCTTGGAAGTGATGCATTCCTGCATTAATATGAGAACTCACAAGAAACAATATGTTAAATTTAAATACAGTCTGTTTGAGCTGGTAGGTGAACTAACTGAATACCGAGAACAACAAAATGCACATAATTTATTTGTGCTGTCATATATTATATTGCTATTATTCTATTCAACTGTCCTAACCTTTTATGTTACACCATATTGTAAAACATGAGATTTTTTAATTATAAAGCAGGTTTAGGTGCTATATAAATACTGTGAAAGTATCAAAATGCTCAATCCACGGAGAAATTCACACAGCACGTATTCAGAAACTGTGAATTTAAATGAGCCATCAGGACTTCCATAAGGTTGTGATGTCACAACTATACTATATATGTAGAACGTGCTGCTACAGTGATGTTACAGTCATTCCTTGGCTGCTATGACGGTGCAGAGACGCAGAGAGCGCAGATGTGGAAGACCCGGAAACACTGACCAATCAGAGCAGGCTGGGCTTTTTCTGGAGGGGGGCTTAAGAGACAGGTGCTAAAACATAGTGATTCAGACAGTATGAGAAAAAAAAGAATGTTTTTAAAGCATGTACTAGTAGAAAACCCCAAATAGTATGAAGTATGAACCTGAAAATGAGCAGTGAGGTAGTGTCAGCCTTGACTTGTTTTGACTTAAGCTGTCTTTGTTGTGGCCTGAATATTAATACCAGTTTCCTGTCAAAACAAATTTAAAAACTACAAACACTCAGACTGCACATGACACTGAATAGCATAAAAAGTACAAACAAAAATTAGTAAATAGACTATAGCTGAGATATAAATTCTCATCAAATTACTTAGCCCTTACATGTAAAGAGCTTTTTTTGTTTTGGTTATATTTTACCTCCCTGCACAACAAACAATATACACTAAGGTATTTGTGTTGCTGTCCAGTCTCAGTCTTCATTAGTCACCACACAAAATATTAATTAACACCACAAATTCAGAGATAAACATGTCAGCAAACAAAGGAAGTGTTTTGCCTATTACATGTCCGTTTACAGACAATCAATGTCTCTATTAAAATGAAAAATAGAATTTCATGCACATGCTCATTTGTCATGTCAACATTTCATCTTTGTTTTGTTGGAGGCAACATGTCATCTTTTGTTGGTACACCTAAGCTGCTGTGAAACGGTGTTAAATCTTTAATTGATTGCTTTGGACTTTACAATAACAGCCGGTGTGACTGTTTCTGTGCTGGTGAAAGACCTGAGCAAATACTGAGAGGTACGTTCTGCGTACCTTATCATTTGTTCTGTCAGAGTATTAGATTTCATTTCCAAGCATATTTATCTTGTAATTCTATTAATCAACCTTGAAATGGGAAGCCTGACAGAGATCGCGCAATTAATTTATGGCGTCTTGGAGCTGAGACACGTGCAGACATACAAACAGACACAGACTTTCAAAGAGGTACGAGGAATTGTTTGCAATCTGTTTCGCTAACCAGATTAATGAAACCGTTTGGCACGCAGCCTCGACTGATGCACATGTCTGAAGATTACAAAACAGTAAAATAACTAATAAAAAAACCATTAGCTTTTTGTACATTCATCACTTGTTTTTGTTTTCTTGTTAATTTCCATTAAACTGAGTGATGCACAGGCGTGGTAAATTGTTTAATGTGCTCTCACCATATCCATGAGCATATTGACATGTGCTAAGCTAACCGCACTCATTTAATCTCATTACGACTGCGAGATGCTCCACTGGAACCAAAAAACCCCCACGCAAACTTCCACAGACCACATATTGCTATGCAGGAAAATTAGAATAATCCTCGGCGTATTTCATTATGCATGAATTAGCGGTCGCTAATGACAGAATCCGCTCTGTTTGTCAGATATGTTGTCAACATTAATAATATTGCAGCAAGCTTTAACAGAATGGGATGACACGCAGCATTCACGAGCCGTGATGTTTTTGACAAGTGGCACGTTTCTGGCAATGACCGTTGGCTCACACACGCTGCGTTTGAGTTAGCTAAACTGGCGGGGAATTTTCTGCTAGAATTTGTCACTCTTGCTTGCAGCGATGCAATACAACTATTTTCACTTGGTATAAGACTTGTGTTGTGATCTCATCGATCCATAAAGTACTTGATTGAACAGTCAACTGCTTACTGTGGAAAATGGATTATCTTGTTGGCCCTTGCTTGTCATGACTAATACCTAATACACTAATATATTTGGACCCTTACACGTTTCATGTATCACATGCGGAGAATACAGTTATGGAATACAAGGACTTCACCTTTCGTGTTAATGCAGAGGCTGTTACATTAGCCTGTTGATGTCAGACACTGTTGTAAAAGTGAGGGACTGTACAGAAATTATTATGGGAAAGACACCTGAATTTATCATTTATTTCAATGATTTCCTGTGTAAATTAAAGGTTTGGTGCTATGATACAACATATTGGTTTAAAAAAACTCAACAGAGTTCAAATAGTCTTTTTTTTCTGGAAGGTTCCTAACTGAGTGAAATGACCTGGAAGTATCTAAGTGGCAGCCATGATAAGAGCTGGCCGAATTCTCTAAATGCTAAGGAAAGGTGCTTCAGTGCTTCCTTTCTTATCTCCTTTAGTGTAGGGCACACTAGACCATAGATAATGCCGTCCCACAATTCCTTGCGGCAGCAACATTTAAAGCGTCACACCCTTCACGAAAACAAACGGTCAACATGACCGACAAGGGACGCAGACTGTCATGTACTGTTTGGGATTCATGTGGATAAATATGAGTGGACAGGAGGGTGAGCGTGAGCAAACATTCTCAATGTGACAACCATTTTGTTTCACTTTTGTGACTGGTAGTAGCCTATATTCCTTTTTTATTTCAATTCTAACCTTGGTTATGAAGTAGTATTTTATCCATGTTTATATAGCCTGCAGGAAACAATGTGATAAGAACGCACAGGACAAAGTATCTAAGATGCGCTTTTAGTAGTTTATCTTCGGAACGGCAGACCCACGTTAATGACATCCGCCGTTGCGGAGCCGAGTGTAAGTGCAGTCGGATTCTCTTAGCACTGCGGTTGCCTTTTCCTAAGTCCTTATGATTGATTGATTTTGACAAAAACAGCAACGACCAGGATGGCCACACATCTCGTCAAAACATACAGTTATACGGATTCAGAAAACATGTCAAAACAAAAGGAACATATTACACTGGATACAGTGTTCTCTGTCTTAACTTCTATGCATTTTCTATAAGTCCTGCTAAGGCAAATATCTCTTTAAAAAAGACATAGGATGTCATTTTTTTTTAAACTATTTGACCGCAGCCTCCGTCTTCCTCAGTGAGTTTTCTCAGTTGTCTTGGAGATGGCTTAGTTGTTATCACATTGCCTACAGTTAAGTATGGGACTTTGGTCATGTGACAACAGTGACCATATACAAGCACCTGTTGTCACTGTACTTACTGTAGGTCGAGTGATGACATTGAAAGCTCCAGAACAAGCTGGTACATGGACTTGGAGTGAGTTTTTGTGTAGCTGTTTATTATTTTATAACACACTCAACAGCTATTTTTAGCAAGAGACACTTTAAAGATCTCCTCCCGACACATTTTAAAGTATGTAAACATACTCTGCTATGATTGATATTTTGTTTAACATGGTTTTCCCACAAAAAAGTAAAAAAAAAAAAAACTCTGAAAAGGGGCTGGAAGCACATCTACTCTTCTCTATTATTAAGAAATTCTGGATCTGGCCTCAAGCCCCACCCACCACCGCTGCCATAGTTACGCTAGTCACTTGTGGCTTGGGCTTTAAATAGGGATGGGTATCGAGAACCGGTTCCGAGTTGGAACCGGTTCCGAATTTCCAAGAACAGTGGAATCGTTAAGAGACGTGCATTTCGGTTCCAGTTATCGGTTCCTAGGAACGCGACATGACGACGTCACGTCCCTTGTTACGCATTACGTCAGCGGCTCAGCAAAGCACGCCGCTTCTGTTTACATTCTGGACCGACCGTCATCACA
>JAOVVB010182598.1:0-11211 GCA_028570985.1 Heterobranchus longifilis | reverse complement strand
TCTCTCTCTCTCTCTCTCTCTCTCTCTCTCTCTCTCTCTCTCTCTCTCTCTCTCTCTCTCTCTCTCTCTCTCTGTTCCGTTTTAGCAGTTTTGCACACCCCTTCCCATTCTTCACATCTGTTTTCTTTCTCTGTTTTTCTCTTCCTCTTTCTCTCATTTCTCTCAATTCAGGTTTTTTTTTTGCATCAGGGGTGGATAGTAACTAATTACAGACAAGGGGCCTCATGCAAAAACCACTCGTAGATTTGTTCTTAACGAGTGATTTAGGAGAACTTGCCGCATTCACCAATTTCTCATATTTTTAATTTTCCCTTCAGCACAAAGAGAATTTATGAGCGGTCCAGAGCTGTTGTCGGCGTCATGTCATATGTTTTTCACAAATGGATTTTATATTTCATTACTTTGAAGCAATTTTAAGTTTGAAAACCCTATATAAATTACACTTCATAATTATGTTGACATCATCCTGTTGGACTCTGCAATTTGAACCATAATATAATTCTAAATGTATTCATATAATGATATCATTATTACTTTAAATTGCCTGCTATTGTATAACTACAATAACAATATGAACATCTCAAACATCTTAAATTATGTGACCTCCTCCCGTTGCAGTCATCGACCGCCTTGCTGTCGCCAGACGTTTTTCATATAGAACCATTTATTTTTTATTTCAGTGACAGTACGACCCTCAGGTGACACTCACCCTCACGTGCTTTAGCAGTTCCCTTAATTCCACTGATGACGCTGTTAAAAATGATAGATTTAACCAGGACTTCAGTATAGTACATATGGGACAGGATGCGTAGCCTTATATGGTATTATTGGGGTGTTAATTATGCTAATTTACAATTTGCACGACATTTACACAGTTATTTGAAGATAAGAAAATGTTCTTGCATGTTTCATTCATCCCGAATTGTTTTTTCTCTCAGCTGAATTAATGATTAAACCACCAAGTTTGGAAAGAGAGGATATGTCAGAGTGGTAGGGAGGATGTAGACTGGCTTAGTTCAACACTGGAAAATACTATTACTACTATACCACTACTACTCTCTGTCACATGCTTTAGAGCTTTTGCAAAGAGTTTGCAAATGACATATGACTCCAAAGTCTGCACACTGCAGAGAGTTGATTTCTGTGTTTATACGTCTTGATATGGAGTGCATGTGACACTGCCTTGTACATCGGGGGTGTGGAGTTCAGTGCCCTGGTGTACCCTGGACAGTTCTCGAGTATATCACAAGGCTACGTCAGATTATTGTAGAGCTCCGTTTCGTTCTCTTTGGCGGCACCTATGGCGATAAGCAGTAATTGCAGGTGTGTTTTTGGATCTCACGTCCTATAGATTCAAACAGTGTCACCTTGTATTGATTTTTCTTGGGAATGTCATAATACTGCAAATGACAGGGCTTTCATCAGTGGGCCATAAGCTCAATCACAATTGTGTTACCTAATTTGGCAATGGATAGTGATTTAACAGACATTTATTTGAATGAAAATCTTTGAGATTATGACTTTAAAGTTTGAATCTATTAATTAAAAAACATGGATTTAGTTAAGTTACACTTTGAGTACTATACTCAACTCATTTTAGAAAGACAATGACTAGAGGCCGACAGTTCCCCTCATAATGTGACAAACCTTTCTAATAATAACAAATACATTTATCATTTTAGCCCATCAGTAAATTGCAGAGCACTTGGTTTGCAGGAAGTAGTTGCACTGTTGCGGCCAGGATGCCACATTTGCCCTTTGACCTGTGAAACTATAAGTAACAGACATCAGAAGAGCGTCGCTGTGACCAAGTGGTCTAAGACACATACCATGTAATCGCAACATCCCTTTAAAAAAGAATAATCACAGACAGAAAAATGGTGAACAATGGTCCTCTGTCAATGCTGCTCATTCTGGTGTTTACGTGTGACAGCAGCTGATGCACAATTTTTCTCACCACAAGACAAAGTAATAAAGGTTGCCATTAAACTAAGGATGGGTTAAATTCAGAATACTCTACCATTCTTATTTTTTCAAAATAAGTCTCATCTAGGCTATATATCTTCAATAGAGATCCAGTCCCATGGACAGAAATACACAAACAATTTGCTGTACTTCCTATAAAGGGCCTCTGCACATTTTTTACATTGTTTCGCTCCCTCCCTGTCTCTGTATGTGTTGTCACACCTCCCCCTTGTGTTCATGTTTGGTACTACAACAGCCAAGGGGAGGATCAGAGGGTGGAGCTCCACCTCCATGCTCACATGCACAGGTACATATTTTTAAAAGGCTGTCTGAAAGTTTTCAGTGGCCGGTGCTGTGCAGTAATGACAATGGATGGCACAATCAAGCAGCCAGATGTTGTTCTTCACTAAAATGCAAGTTAGATTATAAGAGAACTAACTATGGGGAGTTTTGTGGCTGATCTGTTTCTGCTCCTGCTGATTTCTGCAGGACACATTTATGGAGGTAAGGCTCTGCAGAAGAGACAATCACTTCTTCTCCTAACTGGGATGCAAACGTTAAAAGTGAGAATGGTTATTCTACAGCATTATAGTTAAATGATTTGTTGCATTGCTACGATAGAAAAAAAGTTTCCCCTGTAGAAGCATGTAAAACTATTGTTTTTAACGGTTGTTTATTATAGTTAACTTTTAACATTCACACAAAGTGTGTAATCCCATCCCCTTTTAATCAGTCGACACAGGAGATGATGGTATTATTTGTTGGACAACCTTTGATTAAGTAAAAATGTGTCTGTGACAGTTGGCAGCTTAATGTTTAATCCAGTCTAATATTGTCTGTAGACATATGGCAATATGCTGCTGGGTACTGGATTATATTTTGGTTGGATGCTTACTTATGTTATGCACAGGGACATGGGTACCTGATCTGATGTCATACTGCTCATCAAATGCCCTCCTGGACAGTTCAAAGTTTGGCTTATAATTCTCTAAATTCTCCAAAACAATGTCATCATTAACAAGTTGGTCCTTGCACTTCATTGCACTCAGCAAACTCAGTATTTATATTTACTGATTGTGTTAAAATTTGCATTTTATCAGCGTTTATAAGCCAAGTTCATTGAACACTTGACTTATTTTTGAAAAGCCGCCTCAGAGCTGTGTCAGCTCTGTAAGTGGACCACTTCCCAGTCCTGATCAAATCTACACAATTACCACTGAAATATCAACACTTAACACAAGTTGCTGCATGCAGCATTTCAGGGCCATGGGCATTGCCTCAGACAAATGTCTCTATCCTTACACCTGCTCATGACAGCGCATTACAGACTTGCATTCATAATGGAGAGCTGTGCCTGTGCCTGTAGGAAGATTACTAATAATCCAATGTTCACTGGTATCATAGAGGCAGATTATAGATGGACAGGCATGGGTTATACTGACAGCGGGCTTATAGGCTTTATGCAGAGCAGCATGCTGGGCCAGTCTGCTGACTGAGTACTTCTCACTGGGACCAGTCTTATAACAAATGTAATTTTTTCCAGGCGGTGCATTTCCCAACCAGAGTTGCAAAGGGGTTTAAAGGCAATACAAAAATAAGCCATTTTGACAAATGATAACAATGCATGCAATGAAAACAAAAGAAGGATGATAATATGGAGCGCAGAAGAACAGATGTTTTTTAAAAGAAGTTTGTAGGGCAATAATTCAATATGATAATTTATCGTCTTTCAATGGAATAGTATCGTGATGAAATCATATATTGAGATATCGTGTACACAATAACACCACCGTCTAAATTGATAATAACAAGCACATACTAACTCAAATGTCTCTGATGTGAAATATTTTGAGGGAATATGATTTGAAGATTGAGGTTTTGCTTTTACATCACACCACTCAATGCATGTATATTCAATACACATTTGTACAAAAAGGAAAATCAATTATTGGATGTAAACCAGGATTACTTATCCTAATGTTAGCCAAAAAGCTTACCCACAATAGTCAACAAAAACTATAATTTTACAAATTAATTAGCTATGTTGGCCAACTTGGCAGATGTTTTAACCACCTGCTAGAAAAAATATTATTTAGAGACTGAACATTATGATGAAAGTTAAATGGTTATAATTTCCCTCCAGGTAAAAGTCTAGCTTGTGTTGCTGTCTGTGTGATGTGGGAACATAAAATATTGGCTGCCATGTAATTACACTGTAGAATTGTTGAGCTGTAAACAGCAGCCTTAGTGAGTAATTCATTTATAAAATGTTTCGGCTTCAGTTTTTCTCCCCCTCAGGCCAATTAGCTCTTTTTATTGAGATAAGTGAAGCTACAGTAGAAAGAGACTGTTGTATATAAAACCCTTTCCTTCAATTTCTATCTTGTGTTCAGTCTCACTGCCACTCCATACTGCTGTACTCTTTAGAGAGCTTTTAGAGTGTCATTCATGCACACACATGCACGCACGCACGCACGCACGCACTCACACACACACACACACACACACACACACTTTGACCTCTATTTGCTGTGTTTCTTTTTCCACAAATTGACAGTCATTTTAACTGAGTGCTCCAATACAGCTGCTTTGTAGGTCAAATCGATTAAAATCAAGATGCTTTACTGTTGTTGATTTTTCATTCACAAATGTGAGTGGTGGGTACACTGGCCTCACCACTAAATATATGTACATTGTAATTACATATCGGTACAATTATAAAACCCTAGAATGGAAAAGTGTTGATCAGCTGTGCCTAATTTGTACAGAGCTTGAGACAAAAGCATGTAACTGCATGACTCTATATCTCAACCACTATTAGATATATTGCCATACAAATATGTATAGTCTATACATTCATTGTTCCTAGATAATGTATCCTAATGATTTTGGAAACCCCCTTACTTTTCCTCTAGCATCACCATGAGGTTGACATTTATGTTTTGCTCAAGATAAAGTTAATTGTAATAACTTTGGTGATCCCTTAATATTTCATCTAGTGTTATAATCAGGTCAAAATACTTTGGTTTATGACCAAATAACTTCAAGACTAATGACATTCCTTTCAATCTCAGTGCTAATTAGCAAATGTTAGCATGCTAACACGCAAGATGATGACCATGATAAACATTATACCTGATCAACTTCAGCATGTAGACTCTTAATCCTGTTTTAATGTCCCAAGTTCAAACTGGCCATATAGCTGGATCATTGATACCTGACATGAGGATGCAATATCAATACAATATCAATATCATGGTCATGAATTAATTTACATCATAGTCCTCTACACATTTTAATTCATATTTGGATCATGGGGCGGCTGTGACTCAGGAGGTAGAGCAGCAATATGAACGACAATATGTAAATTGAAGCTATCTTCCCAGTTTGAGTTATCTACATGTGCTGTTAAAAACAGCGCCCCCTAAGCTTTACACCTACTAATGACATTGTGCTTTCAGAGCAGCTCTGTCAGTGAGAAGTCTTTGTGCAACTAAATGTCCAATCTGCGTCATTTAGGTCAACAGTGAAGTCTAATTAACATCCGAACATTTCAGGATGTCTCGCTCCAGAATGCATTAGTTGTCATTAATTGAATTCGGATACCAGGTGTAAAGTGCAGAGTAGACACCACATTGACAAGCCAGTCAATACAGATTGATGGAGTAGCCTTTGCTGGGAGAATGCCTTTGGTCACCAAATGTTCATTTCATTTTTAGGGTGTTATAGTATATATATAAGTGAGAATGTATTTGAAACAGAAAATAACACATGGCAGCATGGAACAAATCTCCAGCTTGCCCTTTTATGACTTACCCTTGGAATATGCATATTTGTGTAAAAACCAGAAGTTCTGCTGCAAATTGGTACCTTGATGACAAACTACTCTAACAACAGCTAAAACCTCAACTCCTCGCCTGTCTTCTTGTTCATTGTTGTAGTGTCCTTCTACGGTGATGGCTACATCCACCTGCGGACAGTGGAGGCTTCCATTCAGACATTGCTCCATGTACGATTTCGAACCTCCAGTCAGGCAGGGATACTGTTTTTGGCAGCTGGACGCAGAGACTTCTTGCTGCTGGAGCTGATCTCTGGGCGCCTGCAGGTAGGCTAAAGTACATATTAGGATAGTAGCACACTTGCCTAAAGCAAGTGACAGGAGTCTATTCACGGATGGCAAACAACAAGTAAGATGTGTTTATTGTTAATTTTAAAGAACATAAATGAGTCTTCTTTTTGGTCAGGGAAAGACCTTTGGGATTTTTGTAATATGAATACAAATGAGTCAAAGTAAAAGCTGTCCACAGGCTCTCACTTAAAGATGCTGCACATATTTCAAAACAAGAGGAAATATTTGTCCCTTGGGGAATTTTAGCTCATATATTGCCATTTATTATCCCAAGGAAAGACAGAGAGAAGTCTGAACACCCACAGCTTGGTGTCGGATTGCTCGCAGAGAGAAAAAAAAATAACCCCCTGGCACTTTCCGAACAAGTTCCTTCATGACCAAGGTTAAGAGAGAAGACCGCAATAGTTTAATGAAAACTACATTGCAAGGGAGCTGCTCATGAAAGAGTTTGGTTGCATTTGTGTGGAATAATCCTTTGATCTACAGTTAACAGCTCCCTTGATTCTGTTTTTAATTGTGCACATTTGAGATCTCATCACCATCCCTGCTTTTATGTGTTTTGCTTTTCTTGCAACTCTTTGTCTTACTAATTGATGCTTGTATTTTGGCATAGAAAAATAAAAGAAAGACTTTGGTTATCCCTCCTATTTTCTCACTCTTTCTCTCCTCGCCTCCCCCTTAATCCCTCAGGTTCGTCTGGACCTGGGCTCGGGTGAGCGTTCGCTACGCTCAGAAAAGGGCATCCATCTTAGCGACCTGGCGTGGCACTCCATGGAGCTGACCCACGACCGCCATAATGTCAGCATGACCGTGGACCGGAACTCTCACACCAGCCTCCGTATGCCAGGACCGGATCTGGAGCTCAGTGTCGAGGATGGGCTTTTTGTTGGCGGTGCAGCCGGACTGCAGCACCCATACCTTCTCAACATCTCCACTGGGTTTAGAGGTTGCATAGACGAAGTTGTGTTCAATGAACATAACCTGTTGTCCAGCCTCAGGCCGTATTCTGGGTACAAGAGTGTCCACGAGGTATCTCTGGGCTGCAGTCCACAGTTTTCTGCAACAGAAGAAGATTCTGTCAGCTTTTTCAGCTCTAAAGCTTTTATCTCTCTCCCGCCATGGGAGGGGCCACAGGAGGGGGTGTTTGAATGTGAATTGTTCCCCTCTGCAAGACAAGAAGACGGCATGATCCTGTATAGCTCTGGCAACCAGGGAGGGTTTGTTGCCACAGAGATCAGAGATGGTAACCTGGTGGCAACGGTAGGAAATGGAGAGGGGAGTAAGACTGAGCTGCGTTCTCTAACACATGTTCACAGCAACCACACCTGGTACCCCATCCAGCTGCACCTGCTGCCCAACAGCGTCCAGCTGAAGGTGGGCGAAGAGTTGGTCAGGGCCACCCTGAGTCTGGAGCTCCAGGTCATCCAGCTCAAAGGGCCCCTCTTCCTGGGAGGGATGGACGAAGAAGCCCGAGGAGAGGCGAGGCGAGCTGGGCTGATGTCCGCCGAGCTTGGGGGAAAACTGGCTGGCTCCTTTAAAGGCTGCCTCCGAGAAATTAGGGTGAACACTCAAAGAACAGGCCTACCTCATGCTACCGTCACCAAGGATGTCACTGTGGGCTGTAAGACAGGGCAAGCTCCAGATGCAGTGACCACCACCGGCCCAACAGATCGTCCAGAGTTTGATGTTACAACCACACCACCAATCACCAACACTAAGAAGAACCCTAACTTTCTGTTGCTGAGAAAGCTAGAAGTTGTGGAGGGAGGCCGGGCACCACTGGAGCCCAAACACATAAGGGTAGGACTGGTTGTCTCCTGCTGATCAGGGGCCGGATTCACAAACATTTTCTTAAGATAAAAGAGAAGATTAATATAAGAGTTAGGAGGTTCTTAAGAAGTTTCTGAAGCGCAGTTTTTGATTATTTTCTTACGATTCTTTTATACATAAATGTCAATAAAAATAATGTGGAGTTAGTTATATAGTTTTCACACAATAGCACCAATATACACATCAGTTCCTATTTGCACTCCCTTCTAGGTGAATCTGGATTTTCGGAAATTGGGCATTCATCCATCCCAGTTGATGTTCCGAATCGAAGGGCAGCCTTTCCACGGCCAGCTCCGGCTGGACCTCAGTCCTGACCCTGATGGGATTCTGGGCGAGACGCAGGAGAGGACTATCACCATGGGAACAGAAGAGGTTGACCGGACTTTCAGTATGCTGGACCTGTGGCAGGGCCGGGTGATGTACGTTCACGGTGGGTCAGAGGACCAGCATGACTTCTTCATGTTTTCAGTCTTCTCCAGCAAAAAGAAAGAGCTTCCCTTGTTTCTGAAGGGCAACCGCCTGCATCGGTTTGATATCATCATCAGTCCTGTTAATGATGCCCCTGTGCTCAGCCTGCCGGAGGGAAACCTTTTCACTCTGCTGGACAAGTCCAAACGACAGGTAGGTACAGCAGAATGCTCGGTTGTTGTGTGTAAGTGTGTTAAGTATAAAATATAAATTAAAAGAACCACAATGTCCCCAGCTGACAACAGATGTGCTGAGGGTGTCGGACCCTGACAGCAGTCCTGAAGAGCTGGTGTTCAGCTCCCTGGGAAACCTCAACACTGAGGTTGGATACCTTGAGCACCAGGATTTCCCCGGCAGGTTTGTGCTATGGCTTGTCAGGCTTTACAGTGCCTTGCAAACCAATCATAATGACCAATCATAGAGGTCTATTGGTTGTTAAATGTTAAAATAATACAATCTTTATCCAGATGAAACAAACTATTCTATGCAAAAATACACTGTGAAATAAATGCTAGTTGAACGAAAGCTAATTATAGATTGCACCTATGTAACTGCTTGTTGAATATGCTGGTACTAACTGACATCTATAAATGCCTGACAAATTCATAAAAATGATCTAGAGAATTACGCTATGCATCTTGTTGCTAGATTTTGATATGTGCTTGTCACATTCCACATTCAGTCCAAGCCACTTTTGTTACTTTGTTGCACCTGGTTACGTAGCCAAAATTCATGCTAGCAGCTAAGATGTGTTAATGTCTCAAATCAGGGTTAGGGTTTGGGCTAACCCTATAGGTAGTTAACTGAATTGCATCTATCTTTCAGGGCCATTAACCTGTTCTCCCTGAATGATCTGGAGGAGGGTAAGATCAGCTTTGTCCACACTGGGGTCCCCAACTCCCGGCTGGCACTCAGAGTCAGCGACGGGCTGAAGGCAAGTAATGTATTAGCTTGCCCATAGTCTGGCTTACCAGGTGAACAATGCCTGGATAAAGCCTTACTTCTTGAGACAGGAAGTTCATATTCCCGTTCTGAAAGTCCCTTCGCTACAGGAAACAACGGCAACAGCCTCCGAGCTATCAACCTACAGCATACTGACGTTAGCATTTAGCTCAAAGCACCGCTGTGCAGAGCTGTTAGCATGGCTATAGCCTCTTGGTCTTGCTGACTTGTAGATGATTGTTTTATTGAACACACACATTTTATATGTTGTATTTATACTTATAGCAGTTGACTACTGATTAACCATCTGCTCCTGTTTATCTAATCTCTTCATTCTCCTCTCCTTGTTTCTTGTTGCCTCCTCTCCTTCCCTGTTTCCTCTCCCTTCATCTCACCTTTTATCCTCACCTCTGGTGTTTCCTTGTTCCCTCTCCTTTCCACAGTTGAGCAACACAGTAGTTTTGAGGATTATGGCGGTGCCACTTGAACACAAACTGGTGAATAACACCGGCATTGAGGTGAACCAAGGTGGGGCTTCCATCATCACAACCACTCACCTTGCAGTGCAAGTCAATGTGGATGATCAGGCAGTGGAAATCCACTACGACATTACAGAGTCGCCACAATACGGTGAGATTCAGCAGTTGGACTCAAGTGGCGACTGGAAACCTACAACTTCCTTCTCTCAGAAGCTTCTAGAAAAAGAACGGATCCGATACCTCAGCACTTACTATGGCCTTCAGACTCAGAACAACATCACTGATTTCTTCAAATGTAAAATGAGCATTGGCTCCCAGGCTAGCGAGGAGGTTGTTGTCGTCATCGGGGTACGCTGGATCCACTTCAAGGTCACACGCAGCAAGATGGAGGTCAACGGTGTTCAGACTACTGCCATCACTCCCAAGGACCTCCATGTGATTTCTAAGGTTGTTAAAGTCACTGAGAGCAACCTCTACTTCAGGCTCCTAACAGTACCAATCAAAGGGCAGCTATTCCTTGAAAACAAAGTTCTACAAAGGAACTCAACCTTCAGCCAAAAGAATATCACAGATGGCTTCATGAAGTATGAGCTCCTCAACATGCCGCGCGATGACACAAGAGATATGTTCAGCTTTCAGGTGTTTTCAACGCACGCCAACTCAACACCCTACGACTTCAGAATCAACATCAAAGCCGAGTCGACCGCCATCACTGTTGTAAACAAAGGCCTTTCAACCCTGGAAGGAGCAAGTAAAGTCATCAACAAAGATATCCTGTTCACTCACACAGCAAGGAACCGGGAGGTCCACTACAGCATCACGGTGAGCCCGAGGCACGGGCAGATAAGGAGGATCAACCGTTCCAACTCGACTTCCATTAACGACAACATTGTGACATTCACAAATCAGGATATAATTGAGGAGAGGATCATGTACGTTCACGATGACAGCGAGACCAAGCAGGATTCCTTCACCTTTCAAGTTATAGTTTACAAACCGCACAAACGCACCAGCAAGAAGGAGGAGAGAAACCCAGCCGAGCACACCTTCAATATCTCCGTGCAGCTCGTCAACGATCAGAGACCCGTCAGGGTTGTCGACAAAGTTTTCCATGTGGTCCGCGACGGGCAGAGGTTGGTGACATTGAACGACCTTCGTTACCGGGACGATGATTCGGACTTTGAGGACAGTTGGTTGGTGTACACGCGGAGGGGGATTCCCATGGGAGAGCTGGTGCTGGCCAGTGATACCAGTCACAAGCTGTATGAGTTCACACAACGGGACCTCGAGCAGGTTAGCACAATTTATCTGTGAAAATTCTTGGTCATCCAGGTGGTAGAATATTTAGAACCACGAAGTAAAAGCTTAATCTTCAAGGGCCATATTCATAAATACTCA
>JAOVVB010182587.1:0-11211 GCA_028570985.1 Heterobranchus longifilis | reverse complement strand
ACATAAATCAAACATGACATAGGTTTTTATCCATACCCAGGAGAAAATTGTCTCGGGGGCTCCTATTTGTGTTGTTATCCATGAGGAATTCACACTACACTAAACTATGTACTGTAAATAAGAAGAAAAATCTTTTCCTTCTGGCTCAGAACTTCAGCTCATGGATAAATCAATGACTCTCAAAGCTGTCCGTTTTTACAGTAAATTCAGTCTCCAAAAAAGATGAATTATTATAGCTTTCGAATATTTACAAAATCCAGACATTTTATTATATCAAGAGTAATTCATCAAATTAACATAATAACATGTTTAGTGTTGTTCCAATCATTGAGTGACTGGAGTCTGTGACTATAAGAGACATCAACCCTATGTTTATGATAAATCTTTTTTCCTTGTGGGAAGTCTTACACATATGTAAGTGTATGTAAGTGTATTCTCTAGTCATCCGGTATAGTGGTCTTCACTGGTCTCCCAGGTTGTTTGGTATTGCTGAGCATGTCGGAATCAATCAGTTGATCTGGGCATCACAGTAAGTGTCATGTGTCTCTAGTATGATTACAATGTCTGGAGCGTCGTATAGCATATGCCCCGTCAGTGATGGTAAATATTGCCTGCGTATCTTCTGGTGCTAGAAGTGGGGTCTCTTATTGCACACCACCACCTCCCAACTGGTAAAGATCTCATGTGTATGTATTTGTCATCTCAATACTGGTTATGAGTCTGGATCAATAATGTAGATAGCAGTTTAGACAATCAAAAATCAAACAATCTCTGAGACCACTCCACCACCTTTCTGTATGGTGATGTTTCGTAAGTGCCGATGAGGCCTAGCACTATTGTCTCATCAGTAAACTTAACGATGTGATTCAAGCTGTGCGCAGCAGCACAGTCATGAATCAGCAAAGTGAGCTGCATGCAGTAGTGTAACCACTGAGGGCCTCCACTGTGGTGCTACTAGAGATGGTAATATCATTAAAATAAATGAGAGGAATGTTGACTTTGGAAGGACTCAGGGGGCATCCTCTAAACCACCCACATTTTAAATGACCCTCCCATGTACTTTTTGCACCACTGCTGCCTGGCAGAAGTTAGCAGAATATCCAGGCTGTAACTGCCAGACTGTACATCAGCTTCTTCCCCTAGGCATTCATGCTCTTAACACACTGCTGCCCTTCAACACCCACATAGACAGAACTAAACAAACTAGATTACTATTTAAATATTGAAACAAAAAAGCACCCCTTATGATACCTGTGCAAAGAGTCCTAACACTGACTTGGGTACTGGACTTGATTAGTGCATTAATTCACTATTCAGTGTGGTTTCACAGCACCCCTAACCGTCCTTCAGGTTATTACTTATATAAACACCACATTAACAATATGGAAGTAAGCCGTAACATTAGCTGGTTAGCTAACATAGCCAAATGCTGCTGGGGTTTCATCTTTGGGATGAACTGGGAGCCAGGCCTTCTCGTCCAACATCAGTGCCTGACCTCATAAATGCTCTACAGAATGAATGGGCACGAATTCCCACAGAAACACAAGAAGAGTGGAAACTGTTACAGCTGCAAAAAGGGGGACCAACTCCATATTGAAGTCTATGTATTTGGATACAGATTCATTGCAGTTTTGGCCAAATACTTGAATCCATATAGTGTATCTAGTGGCGTTGTTATCTATCTAACAAATATGCCTTGTACGCATTACCCTGAGTGTTATTGTATCTATAGGCTGTAGAAGCAAATAGAGGAATTCACCACAACAGGTATTTGCTACAGAGAATCAAGATGTTTTATACAAAAATCACTCACTCAGCTAGCTCAGCTAATGACTCAGCTAATGACTTACCTGTATGTAGTGTATTTCAGCAGGCTGGATGTTAAATGCCATTATTTTCACAAAGTTACGTTGATGATTGGGGGGGGGGGGGATCTGGCTACTAACAAAAAAGCTGGGATATGTGAAGAATAAAGAATTTCACTGTGCCGTAATGTATATGTCATGAATAAAGGCTGAACTTAAAAAATGGTTGAACATGTGCATGTACTATCTTTTAATTGGCTTACTGTCTTTTGGGTTTGCACTTTCATTATTAGAGTTTTTTAACAGGACCCTATGTAGTATACACTGAAATAAATGTTAATGTATCAAAATATTTAAATTAAGGGCCTCATGTAAAATATATAAGTTGAATAAAAATAAGGCATCACAGCTGTGCTGATATTCAGTACAACAACAAGACATTGAGTGTGATAATGCTATTATACAACAGTTCTACAAACACCTTATATTATCACCAGATATGGTTTGTTTGTTAATTTGATATCAGGTATTTTGCTCTGCTAGCATACAGTATATCCTTTCATGACTGGTGGAACTAGTGTTAAGCTGGCAACCAAAGAAATAGGCAGTCCTGCGAAACTTTACTTTATATTTCCACTTAATGTGCTTTAAAATATCTGCTAGAGATAAATTGCAAGCTAGTGTGCTATGTAGGGCGTACAATCCCCTTTTTTCCCACACACCATTTAGTACTCTTGCTCAGGATTTGAGATTCAGCCTTGTGTTAGAAGCTACTGTAGTTAGCTTTGTAGCTAGCATTAAGCATGAACAATACAACGTTTTCAGAGGCAATTCAGAATGTATTTACTGAGAATAGTGTTGTTTAAGATTACATAAAGTTGTTAGATGTGTTTTTGTTTTGTTGCTGAAAGTGATACAAGTTTAATTACTTGTTGTTGTTAATTGTAAATAATGGTAAAGATTTTAATACATAATATAGACATACTATCATTGTGAAAAAAAAGCTACATAGAGCCAAAATCATTTTGTTCAAGTGGACAGGATTGAGATGACAGTAACTGTTAGCTTTACTGGAAAAAACGTAAATTTACTTAGATATTAGTTTCTGTTTGAGGACACGTGAAAGAAAAACCTTTGATTTGTTTTCTTACTGATTTTCAACTTGTAAGCTATATTAAATCCATGCAGAACCCATGAGAGGGTAATAGGCAGGCTATTGAGTTGCGAACGAGTGGCAGTGCTATCAGTGACATTATGTGGAGATGCATCTGGGTGAATTTTGAGTGAAGAATACGGAGATACGGGGTGAATGATAGTGATATAGATGTAGATGATCTCAGTCATTTTACCATTGTGTAAGTCTGAATGGACAATCTTTGACTTTTATTCATATGAAAATGTCTTTCCTTGTCCCCACTTTCTTGGAGCTTTTTGACTTTCAAACCAGTCATACTGTATATACAGTACATGTAAAACAGAAAACGGTGAAGGAAGGACTAGATGAGAATGTTGAAAAGATAGATTCAGTAATGAGAGTGCACTGAAGACTGAAAATCTATTCAAACGCTTGCAACTCGTTAACATGATTATGATCATGGAGCTTTTATAGTTAAGTTACCAATGATGACTGTAAATAGAAATGGCCAGAAACCCATGTGGACATTATAAATATAGGCTCTGCACACAGCTCATCCGAGCCTCTCTAGAGACTCAAGAAGAAACAAGGTGTTAATGAGAGAATGTGATGAGGAACAGGGTGTAAGTGAGAACCAGCAAGACCTGACTAGAATAAAGCAGCTTCTGGAGATGAATGAATGAGGTATATAGGACCTTTTTCGAATTTGGGGCTGTCCTGTTAAGTCCAGGACATACTGTACTGTACTGTAAATCAGAGTCGTGCCAAAATAATGGACAATCTGCACACAAAATACTGTTAGACATTCATCTAAAAAATTCTACTTATACACACCGTCATTTTCCTCATTGTCTATCAGTGAAAAACGAGTGTCCCAGAGCACAATGGCAGAGAACAGAACAAACAGAATGAAAGAAAGGGAAGAGAGGAATGACAATCACAGCACTTTGAGCACTTTTTCAGTCAGCATGTTTTGGGCAGACATGAGGTGAGTGAGAATGGATGTCAAGTCAAGTGCAAACCCTATAATGTTTAAACATTATTTCAGATAACAGCTGAATATAAATATGTACAGTACAGTATATATAGTTTAAGAAAATAAAACTTAAAATGGTTAAAATACTGTAAGCACCTGTAATTTTTTTTGCCATGGTATTGCTGTCTGTCCTTGTGCTACTTAACTTCAGAGCACAATTTATTGAGTGGATGAGGTGGAATGGAACAATCTATCAAATAAATGACCCTTCCATTGATCGCCCATTGAGGCTGAGGCTGCTGTACTATCCAAACCACAGCCACCTGATACTTAAACAGCTTTACTTTTCTGTACGTACAAAACCACTAGGGGGGAAAAGTGTACACCCTTTACACTTACAGCTGGTAGTATTAAGGGAGTCCGTAACCATTCTATAATTAACCTTCGGTTTGATTATGGACCAATCAATGATGGTACAGTGCTTGAACTTATTGCGTCTCCTGAAAATCAATCCCATCACCATTCACTATTACTACACCCAAAGTACATTACACATTTGTATATCATACTCTTCATGTTAAGGTTTTCCGTCATTGATGGAATAAGGATTTCCATCATTTTTGTAAAATCCAGGAGCATATACAGGTAACAGGTCACCTTGAAATACATCGTCCAGCACTGTTCTACAAAACTGTGTTGTGAGTATGCACAGTTATTGTCATTATACACATGTGCATTCATTTGATTTCATGCAAAATGGCGTGTTTAAGGAATTTTTTATTTTGTGCGAAATGCACAAGAAATCAAAAAAAAAAAAATATTGCATGCAGGTACATAAAAAAACAACAACTGCATGCACCACACTATTTAAGAATGGTTCTGGTTGTGACCATGACCACTTTCAGATAATTATCAAATATATTTAGATACAGATATATCAGATACTGATACTAAAATATTTATACAAATATAAATATTGTGTTACACGTTTATTATAGAGGCATACAGAACATAGGCTGTCAGTCTGATGCACCCTGCTTCTGATGCACTTGGCTTGCCCTGCACTATAAAGAGGAATTAACTCCACTTGTTGTTATTCAAATGTGGAGTTTCTACCAGATAAAACTTGACAGATTTTAAATAAATGACTCAGTGTCAGTGGGGATGCCTTTGCTGCCAACAAATCTAGTCGTTCTTCTTATTAATATGTGTGTCTTAAATACCCTTTAAATATACCCTGGACATGTTTGGATCAATGCCCAAATGAACTCAGTTCATCTAATGATCAAAATAGGGTGATTCTATACAAATCCTACATTTAGCCACCTTTTGACAGATGGATATTTCAGTAACAAGAATTTCCTAGTGATGCATTGACAAAAATGGACTTTGGGTTTTTAACAGCTCTGTGATCTTGTGAATTCATTTGCCTGTTATATTGTCAATTCCATATAGTTTTCTATATTTCCTATTTCATATACTGTAAAGTACTTAAAACATTCAATAAATATATTTGTTATATTATCCAATTTATTATTATTTGTTTGGCTATCTGCAAACAAAATTTACTCCATACAACCAATACTCTAAGAAAGGTGAAAGTTTCTTAAAGAGAATCATTACTGGTGACAAGACATGGATTTATTACTATGAGCCTAAGAGTAAACAGCAGAGTATAGAATGGAATAGAATGAGCCGACCAAGAAAACCTTATCAGGAAAAAGATTCAACAATCAGCAGTGCTCGTTACAGGGAGATGCTTATTGAAGAGCCGAAGCCTAAACTTCGGATTAAACACAGAGAACTGCTGTCCAAGGGTGTTGTGATCTCGCACGACAATGCACGTCCACACACTTCTCCCGACACTGTTGAGCCTCTGCAAAAACTTCATTTGGAGGTGTTAAAGCATCCTCCGTATAGTCCTGATTCTGCTCCATGACGGACCGATAAATTGTATTGCAAAACAAGAAGATTATGTAAAAAAAGAATGTATTTTTTAAAACAAACGTTGCAGCCACAGTGCGGATAATTTTTGACTCACCCTTGTATTTATTTATTTCTTTTATTAGAGTTATTAATCTGTTTTTCTAGTCACTTGAATTCAATGGGTTGAATTCAGACCTCAAAACCCTAAATAACCCCCTCATATTATCATATATATCAGCTTGGACCTTGATAAAAAAGCTCAATTATTAAAAATCTCCAATAGCTAGAATATTACTGCACATGTTTAAATTATGAGTGTAATATTTTAATGGGTGGATTGTGTTCATAAATCTGTACCACATAGTACATGAAATTTATTTTATAGTTAAAGCAGTTAAAAAGTTTGAGAACTCATGCAATAAAGGGATAATTTTGGTATGAATTATGATATTGTGAGTGGATGCTTCAGTATTTTGATTATACTGTGAATATGGATGGAGGCACATAATAATTCCCACATTGTTTTGCCAACTATTCTGAATTTCTAGTGAAAAAAAAAACCAAGGAGCAAACCAACCCACAAACACACACACACACACACACACACACACACACACGCAAACTGTGCATGGAAAAGGTAATCAATAAAGCTGTCTTTTCACTGAACCTCAGAGCAACAGTTCAATGATTCATTCAATACCACATGATTAGTGTGTGTGTGTGTGTGTGTTTTGAGCATCAGCTATGCATTAATCTTAAACATCCAGCATAATTCAGCATTCACACACTGCCACAACAACTTAGGGTGTTAATTTGTACTTATTATACAGTATATTAGTAACATATTTTATCCTTCATCCTTCATATGCTTTGTCGTTTAAAACCCAGAGCTTTCCCCCCCCCATTTTTTCCTATACAACCTGGACAATATGTTGAATTGAGTTTAATTTCATGTATCAACTGTACAAACATGACTAAAAAAAAGTAAAAAAAAAATATTATGCATATGATCATGATTTTTATGGTTGTTTGCTTTTGCTTCTATGACAAAAAAAAAACAAAACAGTTCAACAGTTCAATTAAAAAAACAAAACAAAACAGCTACTTATACAGAAGTCCTGCCAGTGTGTGTCAACAGAAGAGGCTTCGGACATCAAAATGTGCATTTGGGTTGTCGGAAATTTAGTCAGTTATCATTATACATACAATTTAACGTTACCAGAATAGAGGAATGATGTCTCATAAAATGCATATATTATTATTATTTTTATTTATTTATTTATTTATTTCTTAAATCAGTGATTGACCTATGCTGTGTTGCCAGCTCAGATCCGTGCCGCTTGAGTTTTAAGGGTTAATGCAAAATTCACTTTTTAGTAATTTTTTGACATTTAGATATCAAATACTAGGTATCTAGTAAATGTATTGAAACATTCCCCTGTTTTTGTACTGACTGGGGTGTAAAATTTTATTATGTCCTAATGTGACCTCATATAAAGAAAACTCTCCTCCTCAGCTCTGAAATTATTGCTGGGACATGGCTCAATTACTGTACATAGACACTGAACCAGTGTGTCTGGAGGAGGAGTGAAATAAAAATGCATTCTCTAGAGGGTATTGCAGCTGGAAGCAAAAAAGTAAAATATGGAACGTTTTAATATTTTCATGTTATTTGGTGTAATTTAGAGCTGTTCCAAAACATTATAGGTGCAGGACATACTATCTGTCATTTTTTTCTCTTTATGTTAAAGGAGAGAGAGCGAGAGAGAGAGAGAGAGAGAGAGAGAGAGAGAGAGAGAACTGAAAAGTCATGCTGTCATCTTTATATTGGTTTTGGTAAACTGTCCACATTTATTGGCGCACACTGCGATCCCACAGGAAAACCATTTTATGATTCAAATTTAAAACAAAGCCCATATTTTATAATAGTATTGTGGTCTATTCCATATTATATAAATAATGAAGAAAACCACACATAGTTGTACTCTAAACAATACAGGAAATAAAAACAAGTAGGAAATTTGTCTTGTTAATTGAAAGAGGATGGTGAAACTGTAAATGTAGGCTACACCGTCTCAGGACCAAAGTAATGAGCTGGTAATTTGCAGTTGCTCTCAGTGTTTTTCCCAGAAGAGTTAAATAAATTAAATTTTCATAGATATATATTTTCTAAGGCTTTCGCCTTTGTACAAGTACAGTCATGTAAGCTGAGATGGTTCAAATTACAAAAGTACATCCATAGGGGTTTTGTAGTGCCATTGTGTGTGTGTGTGTGTGTGTGTGTCTGTCCTCAGGCTTCAGAGCTTTTAGGTTCCTTGTAGAGTGGGTTGGAAAAAGACAGCTTGGCAGGAACCTAAAAACAACACACAGGGTTTAAAGTACAGTAGTTTTTTACAACAGTTCAAATGATAGTAGAAAATACGAGAGGTGTTTCAAACCAGGACCTTTGATTGTGCAAAATAACAGAACGCATTTGAGAGATTTAAAACAACTTTATTTCTCTATATAAGCCTAATGCACTTATCACATTTTTTTACTAGTGCTTGGATACCATCAAGTAATAAGTTCTCCATGATCAGACTGCCTGCTTCATGTCTGCTTGAAATGCTGTCCTCCCAGGACCTCCTTTAATCACCCAAAAATGTGGTGATATTCTTTAAAACATCTGCACCATTCAAATGTTTCAGAGTCTCATCAGTGTGCTGTGTGTGATGTTTTCTGAAAAATGTTGATTTTTTTTTTTTTTTCATTTCATCACAAGTCCCAGTTTGACTTGAACGCCCCTCAATGCCCCGAATTGGTTCGGATTTAATTGTTCATAAAAACTGACAATGATAAGAGTAAAATATCAGTTTAAGGTCAAGCTTGAGTCATTCTATTCTGATACTGACTGAACCAAGCATTAAACACCATTTTAGTAGCTTTTGCAAAATAGCCCATTTTTTAATATTTTAAGAAAAATACATAATTCAACATTCTTCACTTATGACTCAAGTGCTTTATCTTACCACTGAACAATGTGCCATTACAGCAACTTTGGAGTGATTCAGTTCTAACAGTGAGGAATAATAATGTCTGGATGAGTCAGTCTGAGTATGCACATCAACTAAGACAAAACCTGAGGCAAAAGGTTCCAAAACATGCAGGACTTGACTACATTTCTGGTGGAATGTTTACATTAAGTACACCCAGCATTAATGGGTGGACCATTCCGTATTTACAGGTATTTGAGGCCAAAAGTTTACACACACCTACAGTACAGTAGGTTAAAGGCATACAAACTTACTGTAGCTTTGCACAACTCTACACAATTCATGTACGGCTATAAACATTCTCAATAAGGGCAACTACTTTATTTCCATAAACGGTCTTGTCAAAATAATTGAAGAAGGACAAATTTACTGCTGCTTTTAAATACTACTGTATATCAGTTTCAGAACAACCTCTTTGAGACCTTCAGAAAGTTTCCAATAATACTTTGCCAAATTTGAGCCCGTTCTTTTTGACTGAACTGGTGTAACACCGTCGGGCTAGTTAGCCTGCAGACTCGGACATGTTTGTTTTAGTTCAGCTCCCACATTTTCTGTGGTATTCAGATCAAGCTTTTGATTGCGGCCACTTTCACTTTGTGTCTTTAAGCTATTATGTTACGGATCGTTGTCTGCTTAGGATTGTGTTTAGTTTTTTTTTTTTCTTCCTAGAAGTCTTGGCTGAGTTGGTTGAGATTTCTCATGGTATTATGGGTAAAAATGCACTGGCTCTAAAGCTAGATCCTTAATTACAGCGACGGAACTGCCCTCCAAATTACAACAAAAGTCATTTCATCGATGTCTGAAATGTTCTGTAAAAAACGACAGTTTACTTGGTGTAAACATTTTAAATAAATCTGTATGTAATTACTTGTTTAATGAAAACTGTTTACAAATAAGATGCCCTAACTGTTGTGCCAAAAGAAATAAATGGTAACAAGAAATGCGTTGAGTTTAAGGTGCACAAACTTTTGGCCTCACCCATTGCTAAATATTACATAAGATTTTTGTTACTCTAAGTGTATGCCCCTTCCTGTCCAACAGAAAGACGAGGCATGAAAGTGATTTGTATTTGGATGAATCTTGGGGTGCTTCTTATATACAGGACTTCTGAATGAAACGCTGGCTCGTTATTCTCTTAAAGTGGCTCATATACGTACACATGACTGAAAAAGGCGATCTCAATCAGGTACAGTTTCAAACAGGCCATGTTCTCAATACTCTTAAAAAATCTCCTTGTGCTGTTTGATTGAAGTGAAAACATGATTCACCCTTATATTTGACCGAACTCCAGGAAGCGAATTAAACATTGTGTGCATTATTGCTATACCGACATTTGCTGCAGAACTTATAATCTATTCTGTATTCTAGATTTCTGCATTCCAGCCTTTTCCTATGTAAATTTGTGCAGTGCAAACAAAACACAGCGCTCTAATTACACTGTAATTAGGACTATGTGAAAGAACTAATAGATTGAAGCACTCTTGTATAGTCAGTAGTTTATTTTAAATTGTAGATGCTGAGTAAAGAGCTATAGTTATTTACATTTAAAGTGTGTGTATATACAGTATACGCTCTGCACTCATATACTGCTCAATATTCACTCCCACTACTGTACATTGTGGTTGGAAATAACTGTATAGCATCTAAGTAAAATCTGTTCTAAGCTGCAAATGGGCTACATTTAGTGTCATGGCAAGTCATTACTCACCTCATTCGCTGTAGTCCAGAAAATAAAAAGGTAAATGATCGTATACTGAAATTGGACATTTAATCCTTTTTGAGGTGTCACTTTGAAACACATAAGCGGCTAAAAAGCAATGTGATCAACAATAAACTAAATTCATTTATGCATATGGAATTAAATAAATGTGTTTTATCATGAAAGTGAATGTCCTGTTAACTCCAGCATATGTATTGTAAATGTGTGTGGTCGTGTGTAGTTATTGCATGTACCTCTGGTTCATCTCTCCATGGATAAACACTGATAGCCAGTTTGTGGAATTTACTCCATTTCACCCTAAAGACAGTTGATTCTGGAACCTGAATAATTAAATAAACTCTATTAGACATTGATACAATAAATAAAATGCCTCCTGGATAAGCAACAATAACTATACTTTGAGCAAAAGACATGAGCTAAAACACACCAGCAAGTCCACCTCTGTGTGGCTCAAAAAAAAGGGGGAGTGGTCTAGTCTAAGTCGTACTTAAATCCGTTTGAGATGCTGTGGCATGACCTTAAACAGAGACAGACAGTGGGACTGAAGAAAAGACAGGAGGCAGAGTTGGAGGTAGCAGAGCTGAAGATGTTGAGGTTCTCTTTGGGAGTGACAAGGA
>JAOVVB010182548.1:0-11212 GCA_028570985.1 Heterobranchus longifilis | reverse complement strand
TCGTCTGGCTGACGTTGGCGCTCAGACACGCAGGTGTTTCTCATCAGTTCCGTAAGAGGGAGTTTACTGCTCACCTAAACCTTTCCATACGTCGACGTGCCCTTTTTCCTCCGCTCAGGTTTCAGCTCGCTGGCACTGATGAACCCTGAGCAGAAAAGCGCCGCTCCTTCAGACCTGGAGTTTGTTAGGGCTTTGGAGAGAAATCCAAGACAGAAAGAAGGAGCTGTTGAGAGTTGTTGCGATCTGTTGGGTTGTAATGAGTCTTGTCCTGCTCCACTCACTGACTTCTTTGTAGTTTCTCACACAGCAGCCTACTTCATGGTTCACATGCCACTGCAAAACCATACGGCAGCTAACTGCAGCAGTCACTTACTATATTTGTAAAAATAAAATGCTTCTCGTATATCACACGTGGTCCTTGCCAGACCTTGTTCTTCTCCTTCAAGAAAAATCCCTGCAGTATATCTTTAATATTGCATTGATGTATAGGGTTAAAACCAAAGCGAGCCTGCAGTATATCTTTGCTAATACTGCATAGATGTATAGGGTTAAAGCTGCCAGTGTTTCGGTTAACGTTCTGTCTCAGAGTATAGGGACAGCAGCTGCAGTAACTTTGCTAATTTGATGAATTTACCAAGAATTAGCTCAACACACATTTCTCTTGCTCTCTTTTCCTCTCGTCTCCTCCTGCGTCAGCTGCCTGTTGTTTTAGAGGCTGCTGCTGCACCGCCGCTCACTGCTCACCGACCACAGTGCACCTTAGGACAGATAGACATTTTGCCGCCCAAAACGCAGCTTCGGGATGCCCTGGAGGTGCATCGTCCGCCAGCTTTCGCCAGCTTTCGCCAGTTTGTGCCTCAGCTCCCAGCACTGACATCACACCGGGCTGCATTGTGATTGTTTTTATTTATTTTTTTACTTCTCTCACGGGACTTGTCTCTTGTTGTTGCACAATGTTCTTCGTGTCTGGGCTGAAAGTTGTGCGCTCCCCAGGGTCCGGACCTGTTAGAGGCCGGTGCTGGTGGACATCCCAAAACTGCACCTCAAACATGTCCAGCCATCCTGCAGAGCACCATGGCCAGTAACGTTAGACAGATGGTGTTGTGATATTTCTGCCAGTGGGATTTTGTGTAATTCACTGCATTGATTGCTCCCGTTCACCGCTCACACAAATTATATTATGAAAATGAACAACACACTAAACTAAGCTGGAGGAAACTAAAAAATAAAATGAAGATCCTCAGTTAGCTAATGCAATAAGTTAGGTTAGCAAACTACTGTACAGCTAACTGCGTTAGCTAAGTGTTTATGATATGACAGTTCATCTGAAGCTTGGAGGAGGTCTGACCTGCAGTTCTACTGTAGTCATACGCCGTCATCCCATTTTAGCAACAACCTTCTTTTTAAAACTTTGAGCATAAAATTAAGTTATTTGTCAGAAAATATATTTGACGAACGATGCAGCTCATCAACATTGTCAGTTAATGACTCAGAAAAATATGAAATGTCATCAAAATCCCAAAGTAGACTGGGGGGAGGCTTTAAAGTGCACCTTTGCAATGATGTCCCCATTAAAAATAAAATATCCCGTCGCTACAACCTACCTGAGCCCAATTGTCCCCATAAAATCAAGGGCAGGATCAAAGCTGTTAGCAGGCTTCTCATTTTTTGATTTAGGTTAAAAAGTTAGTGATATTGTGTCTTTTTGGTGTTCAAGAAGACCAATGGGGGGGGATGAGTCTGAACACATCATTTTCCTGCCCGGTAACAGTAAACAATAGTCGAAATCCCTCAAGTTATAGATTAAATATAAAGATCTTTGGACATTCAGAGCTGAGTTGCAGGTTTTTCCTTTTTGTAGATCCAGAAAATACTGATTATATTTGTCAGTGTCGCAGTGAACCCCTGGTAAAACAAAGTGCTGTACTTGATTATTCTATTTTTGGTCCATAGGATTTAATAATTTCCTAAAGATCCCCTTGTGTTTAGAGTAACATATAACAAAGTTATATGTTTAGAATAACATGTCATATCATTTTAATACTAGTTTGAAACCCTCTGCGAGTGTACAGTTGTATTTTCTTTTAGTAGCTGATTTATCAGTAGTTTGCTGTGGTATTTGAGGTATAATATTATTATCATTCCTTATAGGATTTCCATAGTTCTTTTTCCAACCAGATATTATTAAATCTGTTGGGGACATTGTCTTTATAATAATCCATCCTGGGCTGTGTATGCTTATTTCTTTCACATGTCATGAGACTGAATTAATCTGCCATGTGTTATAATGGTTAGCAGACACCTGTCAGTATAACACCACTTGGTATTGTGAGAGAGGGCACTCAACCTCCACAGGGGCCACTGGCCAGCACTTTAAGCTATTACAAAGCCTGGCTGAATTCACGCCTCTCCGTTTAACAGCTCTTGGCCCCACTTTTAGGAAATCGGGCCCGTCCTTTTCATTGGTGCACCTGGAACAATTTTATTTGCAGCGGCTGGAAATATTCAAGGTGCAAGCAAAGGGGACAATTGTGGAGATGTGGTGGAATGAGTCTCTTGGCTTATATTGTCCCGAGCAGTGCCAGAGGACTTTTTTCATGACTTTCACCCCCCAAAACAGTTTGATTGTTTACACTGACAGGGTGACGAGTTCTGAATAGGCTGCTGTGGGAGAGTTTTCTTTTGTTTGGGACAGTCATTTATGTAAGACGATTGTTTCGCGCAGCTCACCCCTGAGCGAGATTCTGCGCTCAACCTTTGTCGCCGTGATGTGAATCCAGAATGTCAGGTTTTGACATATTCTCTTCCTCCGACGTGATCTGTTTTGCTGCGTCAAGAGAGCGGTTGTTCCCATTGTCCTCGTCCCTTTCCCTTGTTCCCAAAATCACATCAAAACCTCAAGCAGTTTCTAACAAGGCTCTTACCCTACCGTGTTACTCCTTCCTTTTAATTGTGCCAAACATTCTTCGAAAACCACAAACTTTAGAAGAAAAAAAAAAATCACTGGCCAAGAAGTGGCATGGCCGGCAGTCTTGAAACAAGCACTGCATTTGCACACACACAGAAACACGCTCACGCACACATCTGGTTTCAGTTTCAAATGCCTTTCCTTATATATTTTTCTCGTTCTTCCTCGCACACACACAATAGTCTTTTTATCCCGTCTAAATCTGGCCTCCCGCTCGACCGCAGTCACCGCGTCCAAATAGGCCAATGAATCGCAACATGTCATCAGCATAATTAAGCCGTTTAGCGCAGAGATCTGAATGTGTCACGCATTTCATACGATGCGTACGACCATTTCTTCATATAGATCAGGTAAAGTATTCGAGTTGCTCTCCATGAAAGGCGGGGAGGGAAAAAATAATAAGAGTCTTCAGTGGCTGTGGCATTTCACAAAAGGCAATTACCATCAATCATGTTGAATTCTGTGTCAAGGTGGCCTGGAGTTGATTCCTGTACCGCGGGGACAACGTTTTGACAATGACATAGGATCCTCTATTGGCTACAAGCAGGGACGTAGAAGATGAAAGATCCTATTGGACCTAATGGGGGCCATGGTCTGAAATGTAATGCATGGCCATTGACTATCATTACGCCCTTGAAAAGCCAATAAACTGCTGTAGGACACAGACCATTATATGTCATTAGAACTGGGCTCATACCCTCCGTCTAAACACGTTCAATTATGCTGTACCCCTTCAGCAACCAGCACAGACTCTTTGGGAACAAAAGGGTGCTTTTTCGGTAAAATAATGTTTCCATCACATACAGGAAGGCAGGGAGACAAACACATACAACACTGTAAAAACAAATAAGTTGAGAATACTCAAAACTATTGTGGAAACTGATTACGTCAAAATATTTAAGTAATGGTATTAATTTAAAGTAAATATTAACTTTAAAAAGATAGCTTTGGTTAACTTCATTTCGATCAGTTTTTTTGGCTGGACCGCAGCAACGCTGGGGACCAGCCCTATAAATGGGTAAGTCTGTCTGTGCATCGCTGAATGACTGATAAAGTTCAACCATTAGTCAAGTGAGTGATGACATCACTGGAGTTGCAGCTTCTCCATTGGCTGTTGCTCTTTCAAAAATGATTCAGCAGGACAGTCAGTTCAGTACACAACAAAACAAATATTACTGGGACCACTATAGATGAATATTTAATATCGAGGAATTCACATTATAGACACCACAGCTGACTATCCCTGTAACAATTTGACACAGTCCAGCCACATACTATAGGTTAACACCTAGTCTTTTAATATACATTTCAATTTCTCTTAACTTAAATATAATATTTATATTTTCTAAAAAAATTTTAATTTCTGTGTACTAAATTAAATTGATTCAATAATACTTATTCAAGTTAAAGTCCACTGGCTAACCATTAACTCAATACATTTAATTGAGCACAACTTATAGCCTGAAGAAAATCTGGGAATCTACTCAAAAGAATAAACTTTTTCAGTTAGCAATGCTGAAAAATATGAATACAACTCCACTGTAACAAATCAAGTTTTTTATATTATTAAGCAGTACAACAGCATGCCTTTTCAAAGGATGAACAACGGTTCAATACAAAATATATATCAGCTTTTACTTTTTGCCGGTGACATTTGCAGCAAAAATTCCTGTCAACACAACCACAGCTAGCTCTCCTTTCTCAAACCATCGCCCCTTTCTGCTCTATAATTTTCCACTTGACACTTGCTGTATTACTCACACGAGGAGTGACTGTACACACACAGTAATCAGCTTGCAAGTATCTTCCTGCGAGTGTTTATAGTTCCAGCGAAGGGAATTGACAGATCCCACTTCTCTTTTTCCCGCCCTCGGCACGGAGCATTCCACAGCTCCGCAGAGGTGTTGCCTAATTAGTCACCTGACCTTTCAGGTCAAAGGTTGCCGGTGCACCGAGCCTCAGGGGTACCCAGTGATATTTTAAGGAGTTTTCATTTGTGGATACTTAAAGCAGAAGAAATCCCCTCAAGGCTCTGCAGGCAATCTTAAGTGCATTACCTGGGTCACACAATGACAGGTGATGGGTATCAAGATGGAGCTGTAGCGTTTTTTTGACCCCTGCTCCTCTGCTCCCCCAAATCTCTCAGGTAAGGAAAAAAAAACGCTTGTAGTTGATGATGCAAGGGGAAAGGGGAAGTCCTTCAAAAGATGACCTGGAATAGTTGCTTCTGGCTGGGGTTGGGAGCGGCCCAGGGGATCAGGGCTTACCACAGCTCCTACAGCCTAATAACAGCCTCGCCTCTTCCTGTAATGGACTTAGAGAGCGTTTATTGCAACATATGAAAATGTAACACTGTTGCCAGATAACAATTTTGATATTGGACTATTCTGCAAACACCGGATTACATTCAGTTTTTTCTTTCTATCCATTGCCAATGTTAACCTCAGCTATATAGTGTGGTTTGGAAATCAGAAAGTTGACAGGCCTGCCGAGTCTAAATACAGTTCCTACGCTATGATTGGACATTCACGAGCTTAGCGAATGGTAAAAAAAACAAAAAAAAAACAACTCAGAGCAACAGAGGAAGCAACCTTCTTCAAGGACATTAACACATGAAATATGTGCCTGATGTACAGAGGAAGCGGCAACCTCCGGGGCTGAAAAATGAAGCCAGCGCGAAAGTGCCAAAAACTGCAGTTCCTCAAATGGCCACTTGCACAGGACCAAATCAATCCCCATAGACCCCCATGTTAAAATGCCCAACTTTACAGCAGAAATAAACATGATTGCAGCCTGGTACAAAAACCTTTTTTGCTCTCTATAGCTAATTTCCCCGTTCATGACAACTGTATGGGGGTTGAATTTTTATACAACTCATTCATTGAAATTATACTATGCCTTGAAGTTATGCATTATTAAGGGCATAGCCCCTTTTAATGACAGGTGGGTGCCGTCACAGGTGGCGGGCTGCTGCAACCAGGCTTCTTTCAGCACGCCTCAGCTTCACCTTTTTGCCCATTTTTGGATAATACATCCATAATACATCCATGGCCGGGAATTAGGCAGTCAGCCACATTGAGCATAATTTTGGCTCTTCAGAAAGTTATATGGGTGACGTCACGGAGACTACGCCCATTTTTTATACTGTCTGTGGTACAGAGTAGACAGTAGAAGTAGTAGAATTACAATTTTAACCCTCTGAAAACAGACCTCCTGCGGGCGGCCGCGGGGTCGTGGTTTACATGATGACCTGTTTAAATCGATCTAAAATAAGAACCATAATAGCTAGAGCATTCATTCTTTTTGCTGCAGAAAGCTACGGCTTCTGTCTTTCAAGCCAGCACGTTGTACACTGTTGATGACGTCATCACAATACGTGACGCGCGGACGTGCGTAAAACCGCTTGACAAACTGTTACAAACGCCTTAGCAAAAATGAGCATATCTCAAAAACAAAAACAAAAATTACATAGTTCAAATAACTTACGGAGTGTTGAGAGATATTTTGTTAATGATTCTATATTCAGAAATCTTTTGGATCACTATGTTTTGTGTGTTTATTTAGTCAAATCTGATGAAAAAAAACATGTCAGATTTTTGTAATTATTTTTTATTTATGACACAATTTCAGTACTTTTATCAGCTATTATGGTTTATTGACTTACATAACCTTTTAGCTTATGTTGTACAGATTCTAGGGATATGAAGCATTTGAAGATCCTCCAAGAAATGCCATCACAATAAAGAAAAATACCAATGCAGGCACTGACGGACCTTTTCTGTTGCAGAGTTCAAAGGGTTGAATAAACGAAGCACCTAATAGGTGATATTGAGGAAAAAAAGTAAGTGTAATAACTGAAAGACAAAAGTGTAAAGAATGTATAGGAAATCCTGCTGGTGAACTTGGAGTCACAGGGTTCACAGAAAGCTCTCACCTCTAAAGACCCGAGCAAACGCAGACAGTGATAGAGTGAGAGAGAAAACAGGTGTGACGAAGTGGAAAAAAAAAAAAAAAAAGAGCCATAACCCACAAACATGGAAAGCTCATTCACAAGCCCTGGCCTCTTCATTATGGATCTCTGCCTGTATATCATCCCCGCTTTTTGACAGGTGATACCTGACGTGCATAAATCCATAACATTCCTCCCCACTGATCTCCCACTGTATCTTTACTACTCGCCACCCAGGTGGAGTATGTAGCTGTGCATATCGGAGGTGCTCTCGCTCTCTCTTTGCCCCGAGGGTGTTTAAACATTGTGCAGATGACCTGCCACACCATTAAACTCACCAAGCCTTCAAACGCCACGTTCAGGTGCAGCGTGTGAAAGCACAAGCGGTGATTTACTCAAGCCTGTCCTGATGCATATGACTTTTGGGGTGTTAACTGTGTCATACAAATAAATCAGTTATTTGCCAAGACTTCACCTTTGGCTCACTTGCGAAATACTTGAAACAGAGATGCATCTCTGTACTGTGTCACTGTACTGGATGTGCTGCTGAGGCCACAGTTTTGGTGGTGGTAGTGGTGGTTTGTGCATGGGAGAGAGGGAAAAAAAAAAAAAAAAAGTCCCAGTCGCCTTTGCAGTGCTGCTGCATCCTTGATAAGTGTCCTTGTGTTGTTGCTGCAGCCACAGTCTTTGTGTGATGGCCGCAGTGCAGTGCATTGTTTTATTTTCCTTCGGTTGTGATTGGTCGTTGTCCTTCCGATTAATTTATACAACGTGAGAAATTGTGTCCAAAATTGTGAGTTCTCTTCATGTAATTCATTATTATTTACATTACATACTTTATATACTCGCACTCATAATGCTGTCCAAATCAATGAACAGTGTGTATGTGATGTTACGAGATCTGTACATGGATCAAATGGTGCAGATTAGAGAGGGGCTGGTTAGTTAGCATGGATAAACCGAGACCCTCCCCCATGTCGGAGTCATTTCCTGTATCTGTGTAACATGTGTTTAGTTACGGCCCCGCCTCTTTAGGAGACTTTGGCAGCTGTTCTGAGTGTATTGATTCCAATGGGAGAAGTGAACGTGAACACAGATTATGATTGATCCTTTCACCTCATAGTCAGCAAAGTAAATATTGGATCCAGTTTTCACAAGAAGCCACACATCTCCTGAACAATCTGACACTAAAATTACTTTTTTCAGACGGACAGATCAGGAGAAACTTTGTTCGAGACCTTTTTCTGTCTCAGCGACGAATTCTCGCGAGATCTGGCAACACAGCTAAGCTAACGTCCACGATCGCCACAGATTACTATTTTTCAAATGCTGAAAATAGCTGTTAGATGTGTAGATATCTAATGTTAGCAAAATAAAATATAAAGAAATTGTGCAAATATAACTTTTCATCCATCTACATGACATTTACTACACTTTCAAATGAGACCACGCCCACTTAGGAGACAGGAAGTGTGTACCTGTTTCTTATCATTGGCGCTGCCTGTAGTGCTGTATCTTTATATATCCATGATCTTTGGTAACGTTAAACTAAATCAATAACACACATGTGCATTCATTGAAAGAAGTAAACAGTCGGTTGAGAATACAGTTGAGTTCATGTGTAGGCGTGACAAACTGAGGATTCTGGGTAATTGAGTCCTTTCACAGACTTCCACAGGAAGTGTCCAGTTTCACATCCAAAGTTTAAAAATGAATATTTCAGATATGGTGGCACCTACACTATATATATTAAATGTTATACTGAGAACTCTTTTCTTGATAGTACAATATTGAATTTGTCACCATTGTTATTGGTGAACCATAAATATGTTTTACCCCTGCCCTCTATGCTAACCCTGGGGTTTGCCTCCTACTGTTTCTAAATCCATGTTTTAAGCAGTGGTGTTATTGCACAGTGAGCAGGAGCAGCAGGAGGTTTACAGAGTGTGTAAAGCATTAGGAGGCCACACAGACAGTAATAAGTCTGCTCCATCCTGACTGATGGGTCCACTTTATTACAACAGCCAGAGAGTGCCGGAGTCCCCTCGGGGGACACATACCTATCTGCATGATGGATGGAGATTTTAGTCGCAACAGAGCCCCTGTTTGCTTTGGGGGGGGAAAAGTTTCTCACTTTTATTGAGCATTTTTTTTGAAACAGCACTATTTGGAAAGTGTGTGAACAATTAAAGTGCGAGTGGAAAGTCAGAAGTTCAAGCTGATAAGATATTGAGGATTCAGAGGGAGACAGGTTTCGCAGGGTTATTTGTTTCCTCTCCGTCCGCAGAGGATTCGAGTGAATGAGCTCCAGTGTGCACAGAGGCCGAGCAGTTAGGAAGTTTGGAAAGTGTGAAAGTAAGTTGAAGGTGCTAAGTTGTCAACCAGCCATCAGGCAGCAGGGTGGATGTAATGAGCTCAGTGTGTGTGTGCGTGTGTGTGTGTATGAATGCTTTTGAGAGAGCGAGGAAGAAAGGAGTACTTTTGATTGTGTGTGTATGCTTGGATGTGTGTTACAGAGTAGTCCTTTTTTTTTTTTTTACTTTTCCCCTTCTCTCCTCTTCCC
The DNA here is from genome assembly GCA_028570985.1 of Heterobranchus longifilis. Lineage (NCBI taxonomy): Eukaryota > Metazoa > Chordata > Actinopteri > Siluriformes > Clariidae > Heterobranchus > Heterobranchus longifilis. The sequence continues at coordinate 1,732 of JAOVVB010182548.1, read as the reverse complement.
ATCTATATCCTTTACACACATGCATGCACACGCACACACGCACGCACACACACACACACAAATAGGGCTGCAACTAACAATCATTTTCATTATCAATTAATCTGCCGATTATTTTCTCGAATAAGCGATTAATCATTTGGTCTATAAAATGTCAGAAAATTGGGAAAAAATGTCCATCTCAGTTTCTCAAAGTCCAAGGTGATGTCTTTAATGTCTTGTTTTGTCCAAACCCCAAAGATATTAATTTTAATATGATACAAAAGAGAGAAAAGCTGAAAATCTCCATATTTGAGAGACTGAAAATAGCGTTTTCTGCCATTTTTGCATGAAAAATTGCTCTTCAAAATGTAATTAAAAAAGCGATTCACAGTCAATACACACTCTTTTTTACACATTGCATGACCAGAAAGGAGCAGGGAGAAGAAAAATCTTATCAAATTTTGCCTGCCCCTTACTCAAAATAGTTGCAGATTATTACTAATCCTTGCAGCTCTGCAGACAAACATACACATGGTCACACAGGTCACTCTGACACCCGTTTTAATGAGAAGAGAACAAAATAGCTTAACAAACACTGCAGATTTATCAAGCCTGACTACTTTACCGGGGCTTTGTTTGCTCCCTGCAAATACAGGATCAATAAACACTATTACAAGTCATGCTAAACATTTCCTGCTTGTTTACAGTGGCCTACTGCAGTACTAGTACGTCAATACCAGAAAGGCCATCTTTCTATAGAGGTGGGTCTTTGTTGTGGTTGTTTTTGAGGTCCTTGAATGGAGGTCGCTGCTGGTGTTGGAGTGCAGCTTTGCATATCGACTCCGGAGAATGTTTGAAAACATGACTTATTGATTCATATTAGGTCGTTAGGTTTATAAAAGTCCAGCACTGATGGATGGCGGTGCTTTGGCTCAAAAACATGTCAGGCTGCCTGATGGATGTTTACCCTGCGTAACATGTCCGTATTGATGGGCAGGGTCGGAGGGATTCTGTGCTAAAACATGCACGTGTATTGATTTGTTGATGCAGATGAACCCGGTGCGAGGGTCAGAGCCCTCGGGCGCCACGGATGTGTTGGTGCGAATGTCAACCAAGGTTGGATCCAGTGATTCTGCAACACGTGTGTTTAGGAAGGACTGGGGGCTGTGTGTGTGTGTGTGTGAGTGTTGCCCCATAGCAGGCTGGTCCCTGTCTGTAGCAACGACTACAAAAAGTAATGCACTGTAATTCGTACATATACTACGTAATGTGTAGTATATGTGGCTCAAACAGACACAGAGACCGGAGTTCGAGTCTGTGTAGGAAGTAGGGATTTTAATGCCATTCCCCATGTTTTTATTCTAACCATACCAAGTCTTTTTGTAGCCTAAACCTACCGCAAGTATGATTTTTAATGCAATTTTATTGCAATCCCCATGTTTTTTTTTTACAAACTACATCAACTGGTTTTTGTTGTTGTCTAAACCTACTGAATTATTAATGTTTCACAACATTAATCGTGACATTAATGATGTCTATCACACGACCGGGCCGTGTATTTAAACCTGTTTGTATATATTATACCAGGCATGTCCAAAGTCCGGCCCGGGGGCCAAATGCAGCACTCTGACAGATTTTAAATGGTCCTGGTCTCTTTTTTTGTGCTTTATTAACAATACTTAACAATACAGGACAAACAACACAATGACATACTGTACAACAACGTTTTTCTTCTTTTGGGAGGGAGGGGAGA
>JAOVVB010182539.1:0-11212 GCA_028570985.1 Heterobranchus longifilis | reverse complement strand
CCCGTTCTCCTCTCCTCACGTTTTTAACCCCTCTTTCTCCACTTCTTCTTCTTCTTCTTCTTCTTCTTCTTCTTCTGCTCTTTTTTTTTCTCTCCTGCTCCACACAGACGACTGGTTTCTTTTTCCAGTTACTTTATTATCTCGGGTTTGACTGATGACAGCGCTGGCCTTTTTTAAAATGAGATATGGGACAGTTATATCACCCACCCGCAGTAAGACAGATGATGATATGATGATTGATATGTTTTATCATTAATATTAAAACCATGGCGGTGGTCTTATTTCAAAGGCTCTCCCACACTTCCTGGAAAACACAGAGAAATATCAATATAGTAGCATGTCACACAGGGTGAAAACAAGACTTTGTCAAAGGTACTTATAAGATATTTCTGCATTTAAACGTCTAAAAACGACCGGACCTGCGGTATATGTTTTGTTGAGTTGTGTACTGACATTATCCCAAATGTTTCTGTAAATCTGTGATTTTATTTCGTGTCATTTGCTCGCCGTCGCCTGTCGGTGGCGTCATATTCCATCGCAGCCAGTAGCTTTCAGAAACATTTTATCCATTTCTAAACCACATTTTTGCAATACACTTTTTTTAGATCTTGATGGTTTTTACGTCTGTATTTTTTTTATGTTTAGCGATTGAACATCTGGATCTTCAGTTATCAGAGAAACATGCAGAGCAAAAGTTCGGCTCAGAGCCAAAACAGCGTCGAGGAAACACGGATTTATAATGTTAAACTGCTTTATTCAGTGTTCCCGGTTTTAATCACCGTTTGTTTTGGAGAGGAGTTATTGCTGTTATTGTTTTGATCGAGAGAACAGCAGAAAATTACATATTACACGTTTAAGAGGACGTTTTTCTGCAAAGTAACACTAATTTTCATCGTCACATAACCAGACACGCTGATGCATTAAAGGAGACAGATTATAAGTGCAGTTCTCTGTTCTCTGTCTAATGACCATCCTACTAAAGGCTGTAAGATGGATTTCGTGGTAACACAGTATTCATTACTATGCATGAAATGCTATTATGTGCACATGATATATGTATAGTGTTAAGTTTGAGCAGAGATGTTAAACATGCACTTATAAGTCAGTGCAAAGTAGAGCCCGACTGCTTTACACCAATAACAATATTTCAGAGGTCCCGTATTGTGGAAAGTCTGTAGAAAACAGCTCATTCATGCCACTGAAACCTTAAATACCCATAATTCCTGGCATGAATAAGAGCTTTGGGCCATCAAAAATAGTTCTGGTTTTGGCGCTTTATAAATACTGTGAAGTATCAAAACACTCAATCCACAGAGAAATGTGCACAGCCTGTATTCAGAAACTGTCTTTAAACGAGCCGTCAGGACTTCTGTGAGGTTGTGATGTCACAACTCTACTATATAGAGGTTACAGTCATTCCCCGGCTGCAGTGACGGTGCAGAGAAGCTGAGAACGCAGATGCAGAAGACCCTGGAAACACTGACCAATCAGAGCAGACTGGGCTTTGTCGGGAGGCGGGTCTTAAAGAGACAGGTGCTAAAACAGAGAGTTTCAGACAGAGAGTGAATACAGGGATATTCAGACAGACAGAAGGAGAAAAATAATGTGTATTTTTTTTTATATTAAAGCAGATAAACAGGTTCTAGTATAAGAATGAACCTGAAAATGAGCAGAATATGACTTTTAAGTATAAAAATATAACTGTAATGCACCAAAAATAAACACAAAGTCATTTATTTTTTGAAAAATGAAAAGCAAAGTAAAGGAAATGCGAGACCCTTCTGCTTACTGTCAGTCCGCTGCCTCGATATCTGCACACAAAGTCAGAAAAATAACTCTTTCCCGTGCTCTGGATGTTGGAAGTCACGGCTTCAGCACGTCGTTTTATTTTCCTGCAGCCACTCCTGCCACCCTCATCTCCTCACATCAGCTTCTCTCCCTTCCTATTTTTCTCCCCCCTTCTTCTCCCCTCCCCTCCTCTCCTGTCTGGATAATATTACAGCTTATTATTTTTCATATTTCCATCCCTCCCTCTGCCCGTACCGACCTGTCAGTCAAGCTGTCATGTGTGATTTAGAGCTGTCACTCCAGCTCCGGGTTTTGGGTGTGGGGGTTCGATGGCTTGTTTACTGAAATGTGACTGGAGGTGTCACGGAGAATAAGCCCTCCTCACCCTCCTCACCCCTTCTGTCCTCCCTCACCCTCAAACCCCTGCTCTGTGCGGCCAGGAAACCCCCTGCGGGTGCCAGGGTTGGGTGGCAGAGTGCTGGTGCCAGGTGGGATGTGGCTAATGACCATCTCGCAGTGCCGCCGTCGATTTTTTGGGCGGTGGGTTTTTAGCGTATGTGCAGCCCTAGGTGCATGCATGCGTGTGTGTGTGTGCGTGTGTGTTAGCGAATGTGTGTATACTCATTCTCTCAGCCAACCAATTACTGTCCCGAGGAGCCGACAGCTGTCGCCACCATCCTCTTCTCTTTCTCCGCCATCTCTCTTCCTCCTCATCCTCCATACCTCCTCTCCGTTGACAGGGGGGGAGTCAGAGGGGAGCCTCAGCCCCGGGTCCTGCTCCCTTGGGGAGTCATTACACCACTGTGGGACTCTTACACACACGCACACACACACACACACACATGCACGGAGCAACACACAACTTGTCTGCTCTGTCTCTTTCTATCTATCACTATGCCACTACACCCTTCAATTATGCTTGTGGCCTTCGCGTTTGGGATTTGATGCACATTCACGTGAACACACACACACACACACACACACACACACACACACACTCATCTAATCCTAATGTTCCCTCTATATTTATCATTACGTGCTCCCCAGATGGGACTCGGTCCGTTGGGTTTTGTATATAATAGAGCCTTGGAGCAGAGTGTAGGCTACAGACCTCTTTTCTGTTAGTACATATTATGATGTTTCTTTTGTGGGCGGAGCTTAAGTGGAGGCGAAATAATTCCCTGCCAACCGCTGGATAGCAAGTTTTGTTGGTTTGGTTTTTTAACAATGGCTGAAGAAAATGTTTCTCTGAATATGTACGGTCACTCACTCTGTTAAAAGTTAACAATACTATGTCTGGGGTTTTTTTTTCACTTTTTTCGACATAATATACTATGTGGTGTTTTCACTTTTTCCGATATACTTTTACACTGTCGACACTACACTTAAGAGCTTCCTCTGTGTCTTTGTCCAAACAACTAGCTAACAAAGTTAGCTAATGCGCTAACAGAGTTACATAAGGGGTCCTCGATGGCCACACATACTGGCACATTTTAAACCTCCCATAAAGGCACTTTACTGTGCACCGCTGCTGACCCCCAAAAAACCCTAAATGGGGCCCCTTCCAGCTACACAGCTACATACATGATGTTATTTATTATTCATAAAGAAATGATTATGATGTTTGATCAAGCACAATTGACCGAATGCATATTTTGACACAAGTTATTTAAATTTTTGCATTTTTGCAGATAGGCTTCTTTGCTTGGGCCCCCCAGAGTCTAGGATCACCACGGCCTCCTGGTCTCTAGCATGACAAACCTTATCTTATATAAAGTGTGCATGTTTGATGATTGCCTAACAGTGGATGTGTAGTGTTGCAGCAGCCTCCGCAAATGGTCCACATACGTTACTGTAGCGGAAAATATCCTCTCTGAGGTGATCTGTGTGCTCGCCTCCACTTTTTGTTTGTCTTTGCTTCCATCTAACACTGTGACAGAATCACGATGTCGGCACTGAAGGACTGAACGGAACTGACACTTTATCCTTTTTGTTTGGACAAATTCATCAGAAACGTGAGCTTTGTGCGCACACGTCGGTGAAGCTCTCCTGTTGTTGTTGTTGTTGTTGTTGTTGTTGCCACGGCGGTGGTGGTTTAAGCGTGTGTTGCCACTGAGGTGCCATCCCTCTGCAGCGCTCCGCTATCTCCCCCTCGCCACTCTCTTTCTTTATCGGAGACTGTAATACAAACCAGATTGGCCTTATCTTGGTTCTCTCACCACACACACACTCTCTCACACACACACTCCACCTTATTCTGATTCTCACTCTCTTACTTGCTTCTACATGTAAACACACACACACACACACACACACACACACACAAACACACACAGCTAGAATTTACACATGCTATCAGTCTCAATCTGTGAGTGGATATGCCAGCTATTTCACTTAACCATGCAGGGTAAGAATGTTGGTTGTGGGGGGGGGGGGCGAGGAATATTTCACTTCAGCCATGAATGCTGTGTATAGATAAGGAGCGCCTCACTCCGAGTGTGTAACTGTTTGTACATACGTGCTCGCACGTGTGTGTCAGTCTTGTAGAGATTTACCTCCGACACACTCGTTAATCACAGAATTCATTAGTCACCGAGTCTCTAATTGTTTACTTTCCCCTGCGGCGGTACTACACAAGGTTGCCGGCCCTCCCTGTTACAATTCTGGAAGAACATAATGGTAAATTAATTTTCCTGCTAGCTCCGATTCGATTAGTCATTTCTGAGTACACTCTATTAGCTGGGAAATTGTGCATTTGGAAGTCAGAATGGAGAGTCTGGGTTTGATCCTGTAGCTTACCTGGAATAAAGACAAAGTAGGAGAGACCGAGGGGGGGGGGCGCAGAGAGACCGCAGGGGGAGACCGAGAGAGAGACCGATGGGGAGATGGAGAGAGACCGAGAAGGAGACGGAGAGAGACTGAGAGAGACCGATGGGGAGATGGAGAGAGACCGAGAGGGAGACGGAGAGAGACTCAGGGAGACGGAGAGAGAGACAGAGGGGGAGATGGAGAGAGACCGATGGGGAGACAGAGAGAGACAGAGGGGGAGATGGAGAAAGATTCAGGGAGACGGAGAGAGTCCGAGGGGGAGACGGAGAGAGACCGAGGGGGAGACGGAGAGAGACTCAGGGAGACGGAGAGAGTCCGAGGGGTAGACGGAGAGAGACAGAGGGGGAGATGCAGAGAGACAGAGGGGGAGACGGAGAGGGAGAGAGACTCAGGAGTAATGAGCCTGAGGGATGAGTTGGAAGAGAAATGGTCTGCTCTGCTTTGAGTGGCTCAGTAATACTCTGTAATACTCTGTAATACTCTGTAATACTCTGTAATACTGAAGCCCAGCGAGAGTGGGAAGATAAATTGATCCACTAATCAAACCATAATCTACTAATAAAATCAAATGGAGTCACTAATTGGTAGGTACATCAAAAGTGATGCAACTAAAACAAGACCCAATAATTATTCTGTATTTTATTTCATGCTATAAAATGTTCAGATTTTATGGCTTCTCTACAGCACTTGTTTTGATTAGTGCTATATCAGTGAAGTGATTACCATGAAATTATTACTAACCTATAGTTATTTCGACAGGCTGTTGTCTGTCTAAGACTTTCATTAATGGCTGCTTTTTACCTCCGCCACACAGGTTACGTTCTGGGTTCGGTTTGTCTGCACAAACAGCAGGAGTGCAGAAAAATGTAAATAGTATGGGCCGACCCATTACATTTTGAAGTAGATCTGAAGTTACGGGGCAGATAAACAAATTATTTTTCACTTTTGTCAACATTGCGAGAGAGGGCATGGCCTCGCCGAGTGTCCTAGATTGGATCTGTTTTCAAAGCAGATGTTTGAAATAGACTCATGTTGCCATAGTAATGACACAAAAACCACAACAGGAAGTGACCTCTGTGAATCTGGTTTTTGACTAAATAGAAGTCACAGAATACTGATGCCAAATATTGTGGCCCTAAACACACCAAGCCAACCTTAAAAACAAAGTAACACTGGCAAATACACTGACTTATCAAGCACTCTGAGTCGCCTCACTTCCGCTGACATAACTATTCAGTAGTTATAAACAACAAACTAGTAAACAGTTTTCATGTCACTGTGAATATTACTAACTGTATCTGAATGTTAACATATAACACATATAACATATATAACATATACAGAGTATAACAACTGATGTGCTGCACAGAGAGTTTATAGCTATGGCTAATTTACAACTCTTGTCCCTTTTACATGCACAATATAATTAAAACATACAGCCAGTATCATAAAACCACAACTACAAGTATTGAAATATACTAAAATACATATCTGACAATACACATACATAACACACCTTGTAATTTACAGTACATTTAGCTACAATGGGTGCAGTTCTAATTTGCTTTTAGCCAGAACTGGATTTAATATCTGGAATTAATTAGATTTTGTTGGTAATGTGTTTAATAGCAATTTATCCAACAACTGTTGAACAAGCAGAACATAAACTTAAATGTGACGTTGTCACTCCCCAAAGGCCCATTCTGAGCCAGGAAAAACCCTGGTTGAGTCTAGTTGTAACGTAGACCTCTTGACATCTTTGGACGTCAACGAGTCTTAAAAGAGAAGTCGCCCATTGGTCCACTGCCAACTGGAGCCACGTGTCCCAGACACACCGGATACACGACGGCCGATGTTCAGGCCCTGATGCCTGACTCTGGTCCAGCCATGTCTCCGTGTGTCACGTCCCCCCGCCCGCCTGCTGGAAACGAGGCCTCTATGTTCTAGTTCTGTGCTCCAGAAACCAGATTGTGAACTAGTTTGTGAAACCGGTTGACTAATTGGCTTCTGTCTGACTTGACCTGAGCGGAGAACCTCGAGCTGTTAAGGCTCTCCTGCATGTCGATGCACGGACGTATATTGGTGTCGCTCGCTGTGTTTTTATGCATCGCGACCTGAGCTGCATACGGATGAGCTAACACGGGGGCAATCTGCGCTTCAAGGCTCACGCGCACGACAACGCTCGCGAGCACGTCCACTTCTTTCACAACACTGAAATACACATGCAATAGACCATATCACAAGTCAACTTACTGAAAATATGCATTATAGATCAACGCACTCTTTCTCTTCTCACACAGACGTACACACATACATGTTTTTTTTTTTTTTCCCTTTCCTCATTTCAATGAATCTCCGTGCACGCTCACACGCCACATCACAAATGATGGGATTTAAACATCAACAGTATGAAATATTCATGTGTCAGTGCCAGCCGCTCGAGCAGAACTACCACCAAGGGGGATTTGCCTTCAGATCTGAGGATACTACTGCATTCATCCCTCTCTCTCTCTTTCTCTAACTCTCCCTCTCCCTGTTGTGTTGCAGCATCCGGCGCCATTGTCACGGTGTTGTGTACCAATGTGTTCCCGAGTATTGTTCTAGTTTTCTATGATATCGCCTTTCCACTCTCAAGTGTTGTTATGTTTGTGTCTTGGAGGGAGGGGGGGGGGGAGAGTGACACCCTCCTACTCACCCGTCTTTACTCTTCAGACAACATGTGGGGAAGGAGAGGGAGACAGAGATAGACTTCAGAACCAGAGGGGACGAGAGGGAATTTAGAGTTCAGGACGGGGTGGTCAAAGTGGTCAAAGTCACCCTTTTATTTGGTTTGTGGCACCTGCTTCGAATGATATCACTCGATTGAATGGCTCTTATCATTCTATATCAGTCCCATATATCTAGGACAGTAGAGACCATCTCCCCAAGCTAGAAGATCCAGAAGGCTCGTATCAGCGTATTGAATGGGGATGATAAGTTCTGTAGGTTTTGGTTTCATTCCGTGAGTTTCGCCACTTTCTTTAAGTTTAGGCACTAAAAAGAGTCCTTCTACAACTTCCGTGAGTTTTGCAGGTACGTTGAGAAAAAAAAAAAACACCGCATCTGCAAAATAGTGTCGGGAGGGAACCCATTTCGTTGGAACACCTCCACGAAAGTGATGCAAACATTTTCTTTGTAGATCTTTACACCAAAAGAACAGAGCAGAACTGCCTTGTTGCACGATCCAAATCTTCAAACAACTTGTCATTTTCGGCGCGTAGGTTGATAACTCAGAGGCACAAAGGGACTTTGAGAAAGGGAACACGGACTTCCTGTTTCCAGGCCGGGCAGATTTCCCCCCGAGGCTTTATCCAGGCACTGTTTTTCTGCTAAGCCAGACTAGTTTGTGGACTGCTGTCTCAGGCTGTTCTCATTCACTGTTCCTAGTTATAACTAAAGAAATGCACTCTGATTGGTAGATAACCCACCTAACTGCGAGCCAGGTTGTTAGGAGGCGACATCTAGTGGCCGTAGTAATTATGACGGGAGGAAACGAAGAGGTGAGGGAACAACAAAGGTCCGGTCAGCGTTGGCGGGAGGAGTGGTGGATGGGTTCTGTACGTCCTACTGCGTCCAGTAGTTACATACAGAAGTAGTTATTTTAACCTAAACCCTGTTGTTTTTATCTTAACTTAACCAAGTATTCCCATTTCACAATGTTAACCAAAAACTGTCACATGTTTAAAACACGGATCGTTTCACAACGTTAAATCGATCACTCATGTTTCGTAAGATATCACACGAATCGTTGTGCACATGTTTTTGTGAGATATCTTAGGAAACCGTTCATGAGAATATGTTAGCTGTTATGAAGCCTTGAGTTTGGCATTTTGGCCGTCGCCATCTTGTTTTTTTTTGTTGCCAGACGTGACCATATTTGGACGCGAGGGTGAAGCTGGGGAGAAACGAGGGGGAGATCTAACCCACAGATAGTTATGCCTAACTTTAAGCCTTAATGTGATTTAAACGGGTGAGTTATATAAAAATTAATTATAGAGTACCAGACTGTAAACATGTTTATTTCTGGGCCGACGGCCTCGTGCCTACGACTGAATCACAGCCGTGATGATATTCACTAAAACGTCGCTCCCTGCTACGAGAATCTAGCAGAGAAAATTATAACGGCACACAAATGGCTGAAAGTATTGCACTACATCAGCACAAGGTTTAAAAAGTTTGAAGAGTTGTGGACAGGAACTTGGAGGGTGAAAAAAAAAAAAGTTGAGGAGGTGTATGGAAGAAAAGTTTTGCGAGAGTCTTAGATTGCTCAGTGAAAGCGAGTGTGATGGAGTATTCGGAGATACAAAGAGTGCCAATGGGGGGACTGGAGAGTCAGATATGTGCCCAGTGGTCATCGTTCCTCCCGAGATTCATCCCCTTTTTCCATTTAAAAGATGTGATTACACCGCAACAATACGCGCACACACTTTCACACACGCGCGCTGCCGGCAGTGTTGATCCAATTTAGGAGGTTAGAAGGGAGGGATAAGGAGATAGAGGGAGCAAAGAGGGGAGCGGAGGGGTGAAAGGCAGCCGTGTAAGAGATGCAACGACGGAGAGGAGGAGAGAGCGCTCTCTCTCTCTCTCTCTCTCTCTCTCTCTCTCTCTCTCTCGTTTGTCATTCTGTCTGCGCCGTATGCAGATGAGGAGCTAATATGATATCTCTGCTGAGCTGATGGATGTTTAAAATGATATGGCAACCCTGAGCAGCCTCGCTGCATGCTGCCTGCCAGGGATGGTGTGAGTGTGTGTGTATTTGGGAATGTGGTAATGTGTGTGTCAGTCAGTGAAGATTATATCCAAATCATTGTAGCAATGACATTTACTCTCAAACTTTCAACATCTTCTGTTCTGTTAGTTGCTCGTTGGACTTCTTTGATTCTTTGTCGATGTTTCCTGATTCTGAGATTTCAGTAATTAACCAATATAAGTGATGGACAAAACTAAAACCCAAGTTATTATAAACTGGAACGATTCGACTACCTACTGATTCCTTTCATTGTCGATTAAACAATTAATCATCTCGTCCATGAAATGACAAAGTCCAGAACCTCCGACAATCTCTCAAATGGTTTGTTTCGTCTGATAAGCAGCCAGAAACCCCCAAAAATATTCAATGATATATAACAGACAAGATAAGCAAACAATCACATTGGAGACGCTATAACCAGTGAGTATTTGGGAGTTTTTTCTTAACGGAAGAGTTCGACATTTTGGGAGATACGCCTGTTTGCTGTTATGCTGACATTTTGCTGAGAAGATCGATACCACTCTATCACTCTGTCTATGTAGCTACAACCAGCCGCCGGTTAGCTTAGCTTAGCACAAAGACTGGAAACGGAGGGAAACAGCTAGCCTGGCTCTGTCTCAAGATAACAAATTCCACCTGCCATCACCTCTAAAGCTCACTAAAGCCGCTTTCTCATATGAACTCCGGAGAATCAGGTCCGGACATTGTCCACCATACAGGTCCGACTTAATACGACCCATATGAGCGTTTTTCACTCTCATACCTCAACGTTACATTTGCAGTTTTAAATGTGTCGTTAAAACAGATGTTGTGGCAGCAGGTTTAGGCATCGAAACAACATGGTGAGGTTAGAAAAAAGGTCGTAGTTTGGGTTAAAATCCTGATATTTGAGACACTGAATCATGGGGATGTTTGACAGACAACAGGAGACTGTCCGTGTCAGACGCGTCGTCACTTACAGGAAACACTCAGTTTGGTTTAGTGGAGGGGTGGTGCCTGGGTGGAGCGTGCAGGAGGCAGGACATGACACCGCCGTGTCACGTAGCCGATTCGTAATTTGGTCAGAAACAACCGAGTCTCTCGTCGTTCCTTCGATTTCAGGGGTCGGCTTTTGACGACAGAAGTTCCTGAACCTCGTCCTCTCTCCAGCATTTGGCGTCTTGGTGTAAATGACCTTTCTTCACGCCAGCCGTACGATAGACACGTCGTCCACTCGCTCTCTCTGTGAATTCTCTGGATAAAAAGCGCCTCTATTCTCACATGGACTCACTCGGACATTTCACGATTACATGACTGGTACATGTGTGTTCTCACATCCAGCTCCTGCAGGTCTGCATGAGTTCAGGGTTGCAGTGCATGTGTGGAAAGCTCTTAAATAACACTTTGTATATATAAAAACTCAAATAAAACAGGGTTATGCACTGGGATTATTTTGTTTATTAGGCGCAGTGACTTCCTGGGGCCGTCCAAGAAATAATCCAGCACCTAATACCTCGTAAAACCAGAAATATATATTTTAAAGTACACTTTTAATAACCATGGTTTACACAAGACGCCTTGTTGTGTTGAGTAGATCAATATTCAATCAAACTACATAATATCCATCATGTTACAGGTCAATGATAGTTGCTGGTAAAATGTTAGATTTTTAAGAAATCACCAATTTGAGATGAAATATTATTTTAAATCTGCAAGAGCAAATCCCTCTGAGTTTGTGTATCTGTGTCTGTATCTGTATCTGTGTGTGTGTGTGTGTGTGTGTGTGTGTGTGTGTGTGTGTGTGTGTGTGCATTTTTCCCACATTGT
>JAOVVB010182519.1:0-11213 GCA_028570985.1 Heterobranchus longifilis | reverse complement strand
AAACATGTTTACACAATCCTTCTGCTCGTGACGAAAACTGCAGTTGGTAGTAAAACTAGCAATGCATTAGAAAATCATAAATGTCAAGAAAAAGAGGAATAATATTTCCTGACTAGGCATGGGGCGATATGAAAATTGTCATGATTATCCTGGCCAAAATTGGGATTCACGATATTATACAGATAATCATTAAAATATGCTTAAAATAGCACTAAAACACACTGGAATCACTTTACCTTAAATTTTTAAAGAAACAAATACTTGTATTGCATCACAGACTGAACACACATATTTTTAGTGAAAAACAAACAATTAAATAAGGTAATCATAAATCATAAGGTCCCCTTATTAAAAATATAGTATAGCATGTCTTAAATTAATCGCTGCAATCACAGAGAGAGCAAATTCACAAAGAAGCCCGGTGGAAATACTGCAGCTTTTCTACATGCATATAGCTTATTAAATGATCAAGATTACATTTGTTGTTGTTGTTGTTGTTGTTGTTGTTGATAAATACATGCACAGTGATGTTAACTGTACATGCAGCAAAGACTTTCACTTTCTGCGTCTTCTTTAAATAGGCTGCATCAAATCGGAAGATAGATTTTCTGTAAAATAAAATAAATTCTACTTGATTTTAACAGTTACATATGGGCTGTGGCCAAATTAATGTTACAGTTAGAGGAAAAACTGCAGTAAACTGCAGTCAAATCACTCGTGATGATATTGAAATTCACTCAACTTATTGTGAGTGTTTCTATCGCGATCCACGACAAAATCTATTATTGTCCCGTCCCTATTCGTGACTTTATAACACTAACAGAGTCATTATTCAGCTACGTCTCTGAGACAATAACAGATGGCAGCAGAGGTCTCAGATCCCTCTACTAAGGAATTATTCTGCTGTCTCACTGGCAGATATGGGTCAATCCAAATCCCCTGGATGACAATGACACAGAAACAACAACCGATACAAAGAGAGAGCAGTATAAAAGGTACACAGCACAGTAAGAAATAAGAGACAGGGATTAAACTTAGAGAAAGAGAGAAAAGAATGGTAGATAAAATAACAGCAGGATATTAAATTAAGATAGAGGCGGGGGCAGAAAAGAAAAAAAGCCCTTTCTTGTGACCCACCCTTGCAAAGATGTTCTCCAGAGAGCTGGTGAGGGAGGTGCGTGCTTTATTCTTGAGAATATCAAGTTTGAAACGACTGCCGGATGCTGCGCCGTCTCCTGCTGAGGAGCTGTTTGCTGCATTCTATCAGACGACAACAAAAGACAAAGAAATTGAACAATAGAAACAGAAATAATTAATCAAAATGTACGAGTACACAAACTCTGCAAGCATACAGAAGCCAAGAATAACACTGTTGGTGTTCTGCCATTTGAATAATATTTAAAATGCATTCCCTCAGGCTACATCATGCTAAAGTAATAATCCACAACCCTTTAATACTTTCCCTGCAGCAATTTATGGAATGTAACAGTGATTCAATTGATAACCAGTTTAGGTCTTTTGTAGGAACATTATGCTTCCAGACGGAAAATTATGAACTTGACATTTAAGACGGCAGAAAAGAGTTGAAAAACTGAGCTTTAAACATCTAGAGAGCATTCCTAAAACATGCTACGCAACCTCACGCTCACAGAAACGTTGCATCACCAAAAGAAAACTCAGTTTGACTTGTTTGTTGGAATTCAAGGACTCAAACTGTCTTGTTTTTGGAGTAAATAATCATGTCGATTTTTTTTTTTCGTTTTAACTCAATCTTTTCTGTGGTCTTGTCTATTTTAAAATGCTGCTATAGCAGCACAACAATCCAAAATAAAACCTTAGGATAAGATCTGCTTGTACTGTTGATAGAGAGGTCCAGAGGGCTGAGACACATTCAATTCTGTACTATGCTGCAAAAAAAAAAAATCCAATATTTCTCAAACACCTTTAAGGTCTACATGGACTTTTCTCACATTTCAAGGATGTTAAAAACCCTTGGAAACTTTTTAGGCATTCACACTACAGCATTGGATTTTGATTTTAGTAAAAATACCATCAAAAGTAAAACCTCAGAAATCAAATCTATAACTGAATGCAAAGGGGAAAAACAAACAAATAAATAAATAAACAAAATAAATACATTTAAAAATGAATGAATACATTTCAAAAATTTAATTTTGAATAAATAAGAAATAAAGTCAAAAATAAACAAATTAATTAAAAAATAAATAAATAATGGATCGAAGCTGCCAAATCAAAAATAGATACATTCATATTTTGATGAATAAATAAATATGCCTAAATTAAATGTACCTACCAAATAATATTAAAAATAAATGTAGGCATTGATTAATTGACAAAAGGTGACATAAATTGATTTGTTTTCATTTGCTTTTTTAAAATGTACTTTTGTATTAATTTTCCTTTTAATTTAGCTTTTATGTAATCATTTATTTATTTATTTTTAATGCATTTATTAATTTTTAAATATATTTATTCAATTTTAAATGTATTTATTTATTATTTTCCCTTTGCACTTTCCCTCTATTTATTTCCCCAAACTTGTTTATTTCTGGGTTTTTTTGTTTTTTTTCTCTGCAGCTTCTGTCCTCGATTAGATTCCTTGATTAGATTTTGTCATAAGGTCTCCGTCTGACAGGATTTTTGCTTTTAGATATTTATTACAGAACGTGTATGAAATTAAAGACCAAACTAGTCCTACATTCTGGATGGATGGAGTTAGTGGAAATAAATGATCCCCCTTTCTACTGGGGACCCCCTGAACCCCCTCAAGGACCCCCTGGGGGTCCCCCACTCTGAGGACCACTGGTCTACAGGGACAGGTATTGACCTGCGGGGTCTCTCCGATGTGGAGGTGTGACTTCTGTTTGGTTCCGCCGAGCTGTCTCAGATGGAGAATCACCAGCTCATTCTCCTCCTGGTCTGACCCGGGCTTCAGTTTCTGCAGACAAGAACACACAAAACACTCAAAACACAAGATGGAGAAAAAAAAACTCTGCTTTGAAGCAGATGCAGCATCTGTAAAAAATCAACTGTTCCCAAAAATAAATCACCAAAAAACTGTCGATATGTCACTAATTTCTCAAAGCGTGCTTTCTGTAAGCAGAGCAGGACCTTACCTGAACTCGCTCAAAAATCTCCACCTGCTCATTATCAGTCAGCTGGGAGAGATATTTTTGGATGGCTAGCTTTGCTCTGGGTGGGTAGAGACCTGGAAACAGAAGAGGAAATCAAGTTATGATGCTTTAACTCGGAGAAACAGACCACGCATCAATATATTTATGAGTCGAGCCAGAGAGAGTTGACTTTACCTTCGATCCGCTCGCAGAGCTTGTGCAGGTCATGCATGGGGCACGCCTCACACAGCTGCACCTGAGTCTTGTTGCTCTGCAGGGCTGCTGCTGTAGTGAAGGCCTGTTTCAGAGTCAGCATCACCTCATCCACCTGACACATGCAGGCAAACGTCGGGACGACACACACACACACACACACAAAGACAACACGGGTTAAAACTAAGATAATGGGTTGAGAGCAAAAGCTGAAGTAATTTTCAGGTTTCGTACAGCTTTTTAAGATTCAAGCACTTTTGCAATGTTTGTACGAACCCTAAATTTTAATTTTTTGGGGGGTGACTCACCAGGGACTCACTGGCACACTGGAAAACGTAGCACACATACTGACTGGGACCGGACTTTGATTGGTCCCGACCGATGAATCCAAAATGGTCGGACTGTTTGACACCCTGCGACAAATTCAAGAAAAACAGGAAACCAGAATTTTGGATCTTTGTGTTCAGGCCAGCAATACAAATCATAAGAACAGCACATGACCCCGACACCATGACATTCTCCATTTCCATGTTGCATTCAATTAGTAAAATGACCTCTTTGCTCACATTATCTGTCTGTATGCAGGAAGTCTATTTAAAGAAATGGGATTGCATCAGGCGGTAAAAAAAAAAGAACATGTTTCTAAATCGCTGATAAAGACGTCATTTGCCATCAAATTAAGGATTGAAAATAAAAAGCCTGCTGTGCTGTAAAGACAGGCAGTAATGCATTAGATGTCTAGAAAAGAAATGCATAAAATGAGACTTATTGCTGCAGCAGAGACAGAGAGAGGCTTTTAGTTTAAGTACAGCAAGTAAAAATAAACCAACCTGACAGCAGGATGAGATATCTTTGAAGTTCTTCTCCAGCACCACTGTTTTACTGTCTGGACTTATGAGATTTACTTCAAAACGTCCGACCTGTGAAACACAAAAGTAGACTGTCGGATAGATTCATGCAAGAACGCATACAGATACATAAAAAAGTACTCACACAAAACAATAATATCTTCATACTGTTTGTGGAGCATGCATATAAAGGTCCCATATTGTAAAAAAAAAGTGAGATACCATGTCTTTTTTATTTTAAAGCAAGCATTTAGGTGCTAAATACTGTGAAAGTATCAAAACGTTCAATCCACAGAGAAATGTCACAGCCCGTATTTAGAAACTGCGCCTTTAAATGAGCCATTAGGACTTCCTTAAAGTTGTGATGTCACAACTATATTTTATATAGGTAGAAAGTGCCGCTACAGTGCTGTTACAGTCATTCCCCGGCTGCAATGATGGTGCAGAGACGCCGAGAGCGCAGATGCAGAAGACCTGGAAACTAAGGATGCACCGAAATTCTGGGCCGATACCAATACTGATGTTTTTTGTTGTTGTTGTTGTTGTTTATTCCCTTTTTGTGCCAGGGAAACAAATAAATCATCATTATATAAAAAAAAAAACTATACTGTCTGTCAGCCTTTTATCACACCATCTTTGAAAGACTGATTTAGTAAACAGGTTTTAATGTCGTCTGATGATGAAGTTATGAGCATATGGTGAATTTACATCCCATCTACATATGTGTGGAACAGACAGTGTAGTTTACATATTTTGTCATATATCATATTTATGTATGGGACCGTTCTCTATAGAAAAATAGTCCATAACATTAATTATTAGCATTAATAACATGAATTAAACACATATACATTTTCCTGTTTTTTTTCTTTTTTCGTCTTTTGGAAACTAACAAGTGAGTCATCTGTCTTCCTTCTCATCTTTGTTGAGTTACACATGCACACTGTGTGCAGTCGGAGAAATAACAAACAAGTTAATCACTTTGCTTCTTTTAACATTGAGAAGAAAAGCGAGAATACCGAACGGGTAGCGAGTAGCAACAATACTCTGACTTTTCTCTGTCAGAAACTTCAAAACGAGAGGTCTTCACGCTTGTATTTTCATTGTTGGCACCACATGTGTTGATTACGTTACTGTTGACAAAGCAAGCACATGTAACACTGTCGGAAACACTGACCAATCAGAGCAGAGTGGGCTTTTTTGGGAGGGGGGGCTTAAAGAGACGGGCGCTAAAACGGAGCGTTTCAGACTGAGGGTGAATACAGGTATATTCAGACACAGTATGAGAAAAATAATGTGTTTTTTCAACATTAAAGCACATAAACATGTAGAAACCTGAAATACAAGCATGAACCTGAAAATGAGCAGAATATGGGACCTTCAAGTGAAGGTCCAGGGTTATGACTATTCTGAGACCCGTTCAATGACATGCATAAACACTCGCGCTCTCTCAAAATCAAGGTCAACAAGCAATGATTTTTCCCATAATTGACTGCTATGTGGAGTATCATATTGAACGTCGTGCTCTAGTTTTTAAAATTAGCTGCATGAGGAAATGGGCATGGTGTGTGAGGAATGGCAGCTGGCCCGCAAAGCGAGCGGACTTACGTTTGCACAGAAGTAGCGCTGCCGTCACAGATTCTACTCAGGAGTTACAGCCTCTTTAACTGTAGCGGTAACACATTATAACTGACAGCAGCGTGTACATAAACATTATTTGCAGCAGCAAATAGCTCAGAACTAAATGCCGAGAGGGTTTCGATGACAAACGGTGTGAAGGAAGCAAGCATTTGGTTTTCTGGTGTGACAGATGGTAAAAAAAACCCCAAAAAACATCCATCCATCTCATTGACAAATCACAAACATCCACTACAATTCTGGAGTAAATCCAAAGAGCATAAAACTATTACTACAACTCAGTACAGCTGTGCATCTCTTCCACAATCACACATAGTATTAATTCCTTTCAGTTCAGGCACATGAGTGCAAACTAAGAGCTGCCGCCTGAAAGTCGAACATTTGAATCATCAGTCAGAGAACTTGCAGGTTTCCTTTCAACATTTCCTGCATTCTGGTGAATTTTTCTGCATCAAGTTATGGTGGAAATGTTTTTACAACAACAAAATACAGGGGCCAACAAAACATAAAAATCTAATGGAATATGATGCAGATATGATGTTGCACACATGTCAGCGTGCCTTACTCTTCTGTCCTGTTTTGTGTCTTTTGTTTGGAGATGTAGCCTCTTCAAATGTGCACGTGGTGCGGCATGGTGGATAAATTGAATCATTCTAATTCATTTATAAAACCCTGGACTTTAATAGCTTAAATTCTGCACATTCAGAATATGTCCCACATATCTGTGTTCTCTGAGATTTTGAGAATAAATTCATAATATTTTGAGAAAAATAAATGTTCGACAGTCGTCTGATACTTTCATGTTTTTATGGGTGGGGTTGAGCAGTTTTTTTTGTGCATTGTACATTTCTGTCCCCAGAAGCGTAGTTAGCATGCATTAGCTCAGAAGGCTAACTTTGCTTGTTTGTATATGTTACATGAACGTCACTGTCCTCCTGAACGTCCCGTCGAACCCTGTTCAAAAATCTGGCAATTCAATAAAGCGCTGCTTAACTCTTTCCCCGCCATTGACAAGATTTTCCAACAATCCGTGTTTTCGCCGTTATACCATGGGGGGGGCTGTTACGGATCTTGTGAAAATAGTACCGCACTTCTGCCTTCAAAAACAAGCGAAGAAGAAGAAGATCAGCGGTAAACCGGAAGTAGAGAGACGTGAGGAAAACAGCTGTGCAGAAGCCGAAATTGAAAGAAAAAAAAACGCCAGTCATGAATTGGATGAGGTTTATCAGGATATGGGCCCCCTGCCCTGAGCTGGAGGCTGGAGAGGCTGATGTTTACCCGAGTGAGGGGCTCCTTCCCTGGGGTAGATCTGAGAGAATGTTGGGCTGGGTGACTAGATCTCCAAAATGATTATTTTTTTCCAGGATTTCTCATCCATATAACTTTAATGGACCTACCAGAGGTAGACAGATAACTTTTTCTATTTAGGCAAATAAGACGTGGGCAAAGATGATAGAAATGACTGAAAAACTCGATTTCCTCAGCTTTTTGCCTGAAATGCTGTGTTTTTGATGAAAAAATTGAAGTGCTGATAAAAAAAAAAAGAATGAATGAACTGCAGAAGGTCTGATCTTTTGATATATTCACTGTTTCCATATTCACAGTACAAAATATTCTGGGGGTCTTGAAAGATTAGTGAATATGATCAAAAATGCTGGTGCTGGCTGGCAACTTCTTAAATAAAACTCTCGGGTCTCACTCTCGAGTCGGGCACAGCCCTAAAACTAAGCCGCAGGTTTTAATGAGAGAACATTGTTGTGATGATGAAGCTCCTCAGTTCTGTGTTTTACCAGTTTCCACCGTCGGCTGTACACAGAGATAAGAAACCTCTGAGCCGCTGCACTCATTCTGAAACCGAGACATCAGCAGAAGTACAGCACATCGATTCTTTTCATGGAAGCCAACAGCATTGTTCTACCTGGAAGAGCATGGTGCGGTTCTTGTCTGAATCAGATGGCTGAACGTGGTTTGGTGCGCTCGAGTGTCTGCGGCGTGTGGGCCCCATGATGCCCCCTTCCCCCGGCTTCCTCTGCAGACTCCCCGCCAGGCTGCTGCAGCGCGTACGGAACTCCTGAGGCTCCTCAAAACCAGAATCCTCTAGGATGCACTCGGGGAACGCTCCTCGCAGACTGCTCTGACTGGTACTGTTGGACAGGCCTGAAACACATACAGCAAACACACACCTGGCTGTTTATTCAGATCAACATACACCTTTATTATTGGTGTACAGAACCACCACATGAGCAATCAGACAAGTTTGACCAAATCATCATCTAACCTTACATTTTCCCTTATCCTATCAAATACTATATAATACAATACTACTAATAAAATTACAATATAACTAGCTCTACCCTGCAAATCATAAGCAATGCTGTTTCTTCTCATTCTTTATCATTACAGCTCGACATGAATGAACAACTGGTGAGGATGCTGATGTAGCTTTGTTTTCAACCAACTTGTGTTGCTATCGTTAGCTTAATTAGCTAGTAAGGCTGTCACATTTTATTCCAAATTTTAATATGTGTTCGAACGTGGGAAAATAATATGCATTCAAACTGTAATGAGCTATTCAAATTCAAAATGTACAGTCTGTAAAGGCAACGGATGGCTTGAAGTTAAGTAAAGTTAATAAATAAAAAGCAAAGCCGTGCTGATCAGATAATCACGACACGGAAGCATCTGAGGAGTGTGTGGACATATTTTGGGTTTGACACCAAAGATGGCAAAATTAAAGTGTTTACTTTGTAAAAAAGCAGCTGCCTGAGGCCCCCGATCAGACAGAGCACGTTTTAAAAACACGAGGCGCACCACACTGCCTTTATTGAGTGCTTTTTAGTGAGCTAACATTAGCTTAACACAAAACATGAACTGTGCCTCCCGCTTGTTGTCATCACGACCACAGAGGGCCCGCCTCCCAATTCATCTGATTGGACAACGAGAAGAAACGATTCGTGACGTCGGGCGACTGAAGTTGAAGTTTTTTCAACTCGAGGTGTTCAGAACGCGAGGTGCTACGCAACTCAAAAGCAGCGAGCAAAAGGCTTCACTCTCATTGAAAACAATTACAAAAAGCCGCCCCAGGATGCTAAAAACACGCTCTTTCTAAATCGGGGCCTTTAAACTCTGCAACGACAACAAATCTGAGGACTCACCTGCCAGCAGAAGCCCCAGAGACGAGTGGCGCAACGTAAAACTGTACAACCTCGTCTGACTGCCTTCTCAAGACGCATAATGCAGCGGTTTGACACCACACGAGAAAATATAAAAACTATACTGAAGGGTAAGACACTCTGACCACCGACTGATGGACATTACTGGTCACACATGCTTACATGACAGTCACAGATCAGAGAGTTGAATTACAAATTCAAACTTGACTTTTTGAAAAAGTGACAGTCCTATTATCTAACTTGAAATGATGAACCTGCATAAAATGAGGGGCTCATTGTTTCCAAATTTACAAAGAATTTGCCAGCGCTGTAAACTGCAACAGTGCAAGGACAGAAACCTTGACAGGCATAGCAACAGTAACTAAGGGGTGCGGGGACTAAAGCTACTTCCAGATTCAGCTCTGACCTTTTGTTCTTACTCGAGCTGTGTCCACACTAGGGCAGCACGATATGAGGAAAATAAGCAATATTGTTGTTGAATATTGTGATGACGATATTACTTGCGATAAATAAACATCAGTTATATCAGTTCTGCCTTTCTGCTGCTTTCAGTATTCTGCTAAAATACAACAAATTGAAAAACTGAAAGGAAGTTATTTCTGACATTTTATTGAACAAATTGAACATTGAACTGAACACAAAAGGCACCATTTAAAAGAGAGTGTGTCTCTAGTCTCTCTAGTCTCTAGAGTGTCTTTCACGATGTGTTGATATTGCAATGACGATAAAAAAAAAACATATTGTGCAGCCCCAGTGTACACACATTATTTCGATAAAACAGCTAATGCTAATGCATGAGGATCTTACCTCCACCTCCGGTCACGTCCTCCACCTCGGGGCCGTCGGGGTCTTCTATAGTCTTGTTCAGAACGGAGGAGAGCGGATCTCCTTCTCCTCCGATCAGGAAGTCCACCGGGGCGCCCTCTGTGGACCCTCGCTGACCGTTGAGCAGTCGCAGCCGCTTGCGCTCGACCTCATGCAGACGAAACTTATCGATGCAGTCATCGATGAGGGTGACCGGAGCCTTTTTGTGCAGAACCGTCACCTGGAATTTTTTAAAAATTCAGCAGCATTAGTACAACCGCCTCAGCAAATGAAAAAATAAAAACACTTGATATTTGAGGAGAGCATTCATTTCTACCTTTCCACAATAAAGCACTTCAAACTTCTGGGAGTTGTAGAAGGCCTCCTCAGCTTCCTGTTTGGGTTTGGTGTCTTCCTTTAGGGCTGATTTGGACACTTGGCGAATGCTGCTGATCACCTCGGGGACCTGCAAGAAAGGAGAGAGCAACGAAGGGATATGATGAACAGGAAGACACTAACGAGGAAAAACCGTAACAAAGGAGAAAGGGAAGTGAGCTGGAACCAAACGCCAGAGGAGGTTTTCTCTGCAGCTCTTAACTGAACACGAGAAAAACACAACTGACACGAAAACATCAACTGCAATAATCCTATTACCTCAAAAGACACCCGAAAGATATATAATCACCTCAGATACATGCAGGTGTTTTGGACATTCAGCTGACAGTTGCAGTTCACTGAAGAACTTGTTTTGATGAACAAATAACCTGCATGACTTCATGTTGTGACTTTAAAGGTGCCACATTGTAAAAAGATTTCTATGTCCTTGAAAAGTTAACTCATTAAGTGTAGAATTTGAAATAATTGCTCTGTAATTACTTGAGAGTCAATGCTTTTTTCTTTACAATGAAATTAATTTATGGATCAAGCTTTCTTTTCTCGTTTATTTTTTGTTTGTTTGTTTTTTAATTTAATGTTTCTGTATTTTTCAACTAGTTATTATTATAAATTTTATTATTGTTATTTTTATATTACCTATCCTTTTATCCTTTGGGGTTTTGTTTTGTCTAAGTTGTTAGGTTTGTTGATATATTGGTTTGTTTGTATATTTTGGTTTGTTTCACTGTGATTTTGATGTTGTGTTTTGTGTCATATGTTGTTTTTGTTTTTTTTAAATAAAAAAAACGAAAAAAAGAAGATTTCCATGTCCTTTTGATTATAAAGCAGATCTGGGCGCCGAAACTGTACCTTTAAACGAGCCGCCAGGACTTCTGTACGGTTGTGATGTCACAACTTTCCTCTCTCTCTCTCTCCATATATATATATATATATATATATATATATATAGGTAGAAAGTGCCTCTACAGTGCCGTTACAGTCATTCCCCGGCTGCAATAACGGTGCAG
>JAOVVB010182478.1:0-11213 GCA_028570985.1 Heterobranchus longifilis | reverse complement strand
GGAGTCGTATGTGCTGTGTACGTGCTTATGTAAACCACACTGCCTTCCTATACCCTGTCTAAGTTGTATAAGTGTGGCTGTAATATTGTGTCAGGTCAGGGGCATCGGTAGCACACACACACACACACACACACACACACACACACACACACACACACACACACACACACAGTCTCTGCAGACTGCTCAAGCCTTATCTTACTGCAAGTTCATTCACACACACACTGTGGCACTGACACACACACACATCCAGTGACCTCTTTGCCTTTGTTGCCATTAATTTAATGCTACGATCACGTGTGCGGCGTCTGCTCCACCTGTGCTCACGTTATCTTATATGTGGAGAAGAAGAGAGAGAAAAATGGAGAAAAAAGACTACAAATGAAGGGTGTGTTAGATGGCCTCATTTAGGGGAATGGCTGTTTTTTTTCTGCAAACACATAATGTCACATTTGGGCCAGAAAAGAGAGATAAAGAGGGAGAGTGAGGGGTGGACGACACAGCGTGGACTGTGACTCTTTCTCCCTCCCTCTTGCTTCCTCTCCTGGGATCACGGCCTGTCTGTATAAAGGAGAGCCCAGCCTTCTGTGCCAGTGAGTCACGCTGACTAGAAGAGACTTCCTGCGACTAATGAAAACCTGCTCTGCACAACCTCACGACTTGGACACAAGATCCAGAAAAGTTGAGCTGGCTTGAGTCCTCCAGAAAGTGTCGGACATCAGGGGAACCTAGCCGGCCGAGATCAAATTTACTCAAGACCGAAGAGCTGCAGGTCACTACGGAGAAACCTTCCTGGCAAATAAGTTGTGCAAAGATGCAGAAGAAAGGCTTCTTCCTCCAAAGGAGAGCAGCAGTAGCGCTGTGCATCGTGCTGCTAATGCTGGCTCAGCAGGTGAGTCGTACTTCACGAAATCCGGATAAATGTACCAGGTGTTAAATCAAAAAGGTGGATTTATGTTTTCAGTCTATTTCTGTCTATTTTTGAGTGTCTCTACACTGCAAAACTATTGATTAGATTGATCCCGATGTAAGCATAAGCAGAAATAGGAGCTGACAACTGAGAAAATGCAAATTAAATCGGGTGTTTTATCATGGCTCATGTTTTAGACGTATGCAAAAACTACCAAAAAACTACAGGAAGTGGGGAAGAAAATAAAACTACTATTGCAATGTACAAATATAAAATGTATACACTTTTAAAGTATGTTTACAGTTTGATGACAGATATGAAAAGTGATTTTATTTGAGTGTAAAAATGCACTCTTTACCTTGGCAAAGTATTCTTAACTTAAAGCTAATACGTGCGTTATTTTGTCAAAAGTGTGGATTTGATTTGTACTTCTTTGTTGCATGTTTTACAGTGACGTGGGATAGTTGGATTACTTTGTGTGCATCTACATTTAGTCAGCACCCTGTGAAAACACAATCATTTTAAATTGAATGGCCTGCATGCATACTGCCATTATTAATAAATCAATGCCAATTAATGCTCTGTGCCTGTTTTTCCTTGTTTGGTTCGTTCCTAACGAACATTTCCGTACCTTTCTGTGTCCGTCTGTTTTGTAGGTGTCTGCAGGTCCGCTGGTCCCACAGGTGCAGTCCAGCTCCGACCAGAGGGCAGACGTCCGCACACCGAGGAGGATAGCTCGGATGACCCCGCTGTGGAGGATCATGAACAGTAAACCATTTGGAGCTTACTGCCAGAACAACTATGAATGCTCCACAGGACTCTGCAGGTAACAACACAAAATACAAAATGCCTCAAAGTTTGAGGGAATTGGACTCAAGTGGAAGTAAAATCAATGAGAAGATAAAGTCAATGCAAAAAAAAACAGCTAATTTAGCTTGCCGTCAGTATAAATATTATGTTTTCATATAATATATAATTTGTAAAATCACAGCTGCATCACATTTATTTACAATTTGAGTCCTAGTCAGGTCAGCTCATAGGAATTAAATTAAATGTCTATGGGTTAGCTACGGTGATGTTCTAAAAAACAAGTTTTGAAAGTTATATCCTCTTTCAGTTTTTGGGTTAAAAAGTGAAAATGGTCTAAATGTAGCCGACCATACATGACGGTTCTTTCTGCTAATTATTATCCACCTACTGTAACTAGCACCGCTAGCAAGGAGGACATTTCAGTAGTAAGAGTAGCATAATTAGCGATGTTATAGGGAATACTATAAACTAGAAAACTAGTTTAGTTAGTTGTGTTGAGTTTACTATCAAAATAAATTGTTAGGAAATTACAGACCCATACAAATCAACTACTGCCAAATTATTTTTCACCGTGGAGATAGTTCTTAGATATAATTTATTGAAAACAATGAACCTTATCTCACTGATTTTTCTTTGTTCTTTATCTTTAGAGCGGGACACTGCTCCACCAGCCACCGCACCCCCCCGGAGCCCGTCAACTACTAGACGTCTCAGGAAAACAACCAGCGTGTTTACATGTGTACAGCCATAATCCTTTTGAAAAAAGGTTCTCATAACTGGGGTTGTGCACATATCCAGGCTTTTTTTTAAATTGATTTTGTATTTATATGTGCTAATACGTTGCTGATGATATCTAAAGGGGGGAAATCAGTGCTCCACTTGATATATTTCAAAAGGAAAATATGAGAAATATTAAATTAAGATAGTAGGAAATGGGCCGAGGCAATGGGGTAAAGTGCAAAAATGTAAGGAGGGAATCATTTAGCCTTTAATACTTGATGTTTTTCATGATGTGATCTTCTGAAACCATTTCCTGGTTTCAACAAAGGTGCAAACAACTAAAAATACTTGTTTCCTACTGCTATGGAGCAGAAATCCTTCCGCCCTGGTCTCAGAGGCTCTGGCCTGCCAGTAACCTCCACAAATGCAATAATTAAGTCTGCATAGCTTGATAACAAGGTTTTACTGTCGTTGTTTCGCTGATATCACGACGCCGTGGATCAGACGTTGTAGCGATGTTTTAGAAACTATAGCAGATAATGATGGATGGCACAGGGAAGGCCGTGAGCATGACCTTTACATTTTTCCACATTTCGTCATCGCTGTCTCGTGTCGTGTGTGTTTGATAAGTTATCGCTTGACTGTGTGCAGAAGAAGGCCGAATCCTTCCACTGATAATGTGCCAAATGGAAACATATGCTTCCCTTTTCTCCCTGCTGCCGTCACAGCATTTCTCCTGGTTTTTACAATTTTTTTTTTACAAGTTCTCTTAAACCCAAGGTTTCTTTAAAAAAAATCACACATATTTAACAGTCAGTTATCTAAATCAAGACTTACATCTCTGCCAAGGACGTCATGTTTTAGTTTCGGTTTTCTTTTGTCTGTTTGTCAGCAGGATTACGAAAATTCGATTTTCATGAAAGTTGGTGGAAGGGCGTAGCAGATCCACATCTCGGGGGAGATACACAAATTATTTGTCACTTTTGTTAACACTGAGAGATAAGGTGCTCTCTGAGTGGCCTTCTAGTTATTTGATATTATCGTAACCAGCAGTCGACTGTCAGAGGCGAAAAGAGATTAGAAATAGGGAAAAAAAGGAAGGAGAAAAGATAAGACAACGCAAAGAGAAGGATCAGAGGTTACAAAATATTGATGCAATGCTCAATCAACATTTCACACATTTGTTATTCTAGTTTTATTCTTTTGAAAGTTATATTTCCTGTCAGAGTTTCCAATGGCAACATTATTCATAATGTAATGCATGCGTACTGATTTGGTGTAATGCAGTGATTCTCATACTTTATTTATTTTATCCTCTGTACCCATTTACACCATTTTGTGTAGTATTTTTAAAATATATATTTGTTTATGATATTTGAATGGGTTGTTTGAGAATAATCAACCATCCAGCTTTAAGATATCTACTTTGTCCAGTCAATCTTACATTTGTAACCAGTAACCAGTTTAACAAATATCGTGGCTGAGTGTACAAATATTAGGAACAGATTCATCATGACGAGCTGCACAGCTTTTGATTATTTTTCTTTTGCACATCCATCTCCTCAAATTGATAAGCGATCGTGGAGTTTGCTCCGACTGGCCTGCATAGTTTACGTCACGCACAGCGCAGGTGGTTGCTGATATTTCGTACACTCAGCATGTTTGAGAAATGTTTGAGTAGGATTGCACTTTTAAACCCAAATTATCTTTGTACTGTGTACTGTGTACTGTATGTACTGTATTACTCACACGTAGAAGGCTGGAGAGAGAAAAGTGGAATAGAGCATTGGAAAATAAAGAATTTAATGCATCTGTGGCTCATTTTTAATTTTGGTTTTAGAACGATTTATGTGAAAGCACATTTCTTGTTTTTAATAAAGAGTATCAGTCCTACATTTTACTACATCCTTGCTGCATGAATGTTCATTACTGCACCTGACACACATGTAGTTTGGACAATAATGTTTGAAAGTAACACAACTGTGGCAGCAAGATACAGCCAATGTTGGATAATGTCGTTATTCTATATTCTTCCGAATCGTCCGAAAATCTCATGATACTCTCAGTACTTTCTGACTTCCCTATAGCCCGCTGGTTCCTTCTTTAAACTTATCCTTAACTTAAACTTATTAACTTATTACTTAAACTTACCATTATCTTAATTAAGGATTATGCTTTAGAGTAAACTTCGGTTGTTGACTGTGAATTTTTATTGTTTGAAAAACACAATAAACTTCATTCATTCATTCATAAACGGGTCACAAATATGTAGGTTCATTTTTTAAAAAGTCTCAGTAATTTCCTAAAACATTGTAGCATTGTAGTTTTTAGCAAACGTTAATTAAATAGGTGGAAATACTGCATTTATTCTCAGCTGTGGATGCACATTTATTGCTCTAGTGAGTATTATTTAAAGTATTTATTTGATTTCCTATGTTGCTCTTTAAGTGAAACACTTCAATCTTGACCTTGGGAACAGTAGTTGCCAATAGCAACAGGAAATAAACTTAATTTATGTCATAAATTAAGTCTGTAATTTTCTGTTGCTAATTTGATGTTATCCTGAATTATCTGAGTTGTCTGCAATCACACATCTGCAGTCTCCTTCTTTTTTATTTATTGAGTTAATTTAATTAAAAAGTGAAAAAGGCAGTGGCTTTTCAGCACGAAAATGTGTTATATTTTCAACGTTGTTGAATACTTGCGATAAATAAACAGTTTATCAGTTCTTCCTTTCTGCTGCTTTCAGTATTCTGCTAAAATACAACAAATTGCTTGTTGAATTTAAAAAAAACAGAACGGAAGTTATTTCTGACATTTTATTGAACATTAGACTGAACACAAAAGACACCAATTTTAAAAAAGAATGATAGTTGCATTTTAAAGAGCAGTTTTCTGCCGATACTCTCTTTCTACGAACTCAAAACATCCCTGAGTGTCTTTCACGATGTGTTTATTGTGAAAGTTGATATTACAATGACGATATAAAAAAAACGATATATTGTGCAGCCCTAATTATTTGTAACTAATGAGAGAAGATAATCACATAAGTTTACAGTGATTATAATGTACAAAATAAAAATCACCACTCTCTCATCTGTTACTCGATAGAAACGAGACAAATTGAAAAACACACAGGATTGGAATTTGGAGTTGTGTACGTGTACTTTAATCTGAATTTATTGACTTCTGAATGTTCCTCTGCTCTTTTATCAACATGACCCGGCCACAGGATATCCCACTTAGTGATTCAATTATCACATGTTTTTGTGACTCAAATTTACACCAACGCCTGGACTTTAACTTTTAATGCAGCATAAACCTCGTGTTTTCCTCAGAGCCTATAGAACAAATAAACTGTGGACCAGAAGAATAGCCGCTACCTGGGTAATGGGGATCCAAATAAACGAATGAATAAACCCTTGTACAGTTAACTTTAGCACAAAAACGAGAAACAATTCTTATAAATATAAGCAGACCTCTCCTGGATGTGTGAATGTTGATTCCTGCTGGTGTAACAAACACCAGCACTAATCTGAAACTAATTAAACACATCTGCAGCGCTTACACTGCAGAACCTGGACGACATTTTTCATGCGTTACTCGAGACTGAATCTGCTGTCAGTGTTCAGGCGTTCAGATATTCAGTGTTTCACAACGACAGAGACGAGCCAAGTGTGTGAGTGCAGCACAAACGCTGAAGGATTTTTCCACTTCATATGAATGTGCAGAGTCATCTCAAATGTGTGAGTGTGTGTGTGTTTAGTGTACATACATGTCACAGGTCTACATGTCAAAGATTCCCTGTCAGATTAAAGGGAATCTTCCATTTATTTTATGTGTGTAAACTCAATTTAAATGGCTTTGTGCGTACCAAGAATAAATCAAACAAAGTAAACACAGACTGTATAAAAAATAAGTTTTGCTATGTAAAGCATGGTATAGTGACATTGCTGTTTTGTTTGCTGCTTGTTTTTCTTTTTCACAATCTTTGATGTTGATTATGTATGAAGAGGATGAACATGCTGGGGCAGAGAGTGGTTTATGTAATTGATTAGATTAGATAGAGCAGGAGTAGCACTAAACAAGCATATTGCTTCTTCCTACTCCTTTTTCTGACATGAAATGTAAATATTTGAGTCTATACAGAATACAATACAGAATAAATAGAATGTGGAATAAACAGTAAGGGATATGCGCAGTATGAACATATAGGCAGTTATAGTAGAGCAGAGTGTAAAAGTAAAGCTAACAGCAAATATTAAATACAGAAACAGGTGGAGGTATGATATGAATACACTGTCTACATCTGATATGTACAGTATAGACTGTCAGTAAATAGTTGCCATGCACAGATATTGTAGAGAGAATTTGAAAAAGGTTGGCATTGGACATATTTTTCCGGCTTTCCTGTCTGGCATGCAGTCTTTTGAGGGTTACTTTTAAAACGTATTCCACTACAGATTACTGAATACATGCCCTAAAATGTAACTTGTATTCCATCAGATTACTCAAATTAAGTAACATATTCTAAATACTTTGGATTACTTTTGGAATACATTTGTCTGTCTCTTATATATAAGTGTTGTACTTTATTTGTTGCACTAAATAAAAATGTATGTGAACATATGAATTTCAGAGCAAATATAACAAAAACAAACTAGAAGAGCACTGAGAGAGTACAGACCTCCACCGAGGCCATGCCCTATCTCACAATGTTCACGAAAGTGAAAAATAATTTGTGTATCCGCCCTGTGATTTAGATCTGTTCCAAAGTTTACTGGGTTCTTCCTTGGTGCGACACTCTTTCACCAAGTTTCATGAAAATCAGACCAGTAGTTTCTCCGTAATCCTGCTGACAAACAAACATAACCTCCTTGGTGGAG
This sequence comes from Heterobranchus longifilis, assembly GCA_028570985.1. Lineage (NCBI taxonomy): Eukaryota > Metazoa > Chordata > Actinopteri > Siluriformes > Clariidae > Heterobranchus > Heterobranchus longifilis. The sequence goes on along the minus strand of JAOVVB010182478.1, from coordinate 3,887 downwards.
GTCATAAAGGAATCCCTTCAAATAATCTATTTTTAAAGGCAGTAACTGTATTCAGAATACCACCAATTTAAACTGTAACTGTAACGGATTACAGTTACTCATATTTTGTATTTTAAATATGTAATCCGACTTGTATTCGGATTACTCCCCAACCCTGTCTGGCATGATTAGGGGGAAAAGAACTTGACTGACCTTCACAGAGCCCTGACCTCAACTCCATCCAACACTTTTGGGAAAAATCAGAAGCCAGACCGTGATGCCAAACACCAGTGTTGGACAGATCCCGGCTGCCGGGGCCCAAAATCTCATAGAAAGCCTGAAACCAGAAGAGTCAGACGCTGTTATAGTTGCAGGGGTGTCCACATACTTTTGGCCATATACAGTAAGAGGCATAAACCACCAAAGCAGGTGCACCGGGGTAAAATTAGAGTAACGAAAGCCTTTAATTAGACAAGATAACACATGAAAACCAGTCAACACAATACCACTGCTTCATGCAACATATCCTCATACAACAGTTTGTATCATATCAGTGTCAATCTTGTGCCAAGTTAATTCCATTTAACACCAATTTGTCGTGAACTCGCATCTAATCGCATCTTTACATTGACTTTATATGTAATCAATTCGCGGAAATTAATTTACTGGCGCCCGGTGTGTACACAACCTCAGCCTTGGCTCACGATTACGTGAGTTATATACAAATTATAGTGCATTACTTTTCGTAGGTATAAGTACCAACAGTGGATGAGAACAGCCTGCCTGGTGCTGTTTTAAAAATGTGTTTACCGTTCCTTCATATCATATTGTGAAAAGTTCCATGTGACCTGATGTTGAAATTGGCAGCTGCATCACGATCCATCAAATCAAACGCTGTGGAGTCATCTGGCACTCGTGTCGCGCACACAGTGTTCTTTATACAAACTGCACCAGCCAACATTTCAAGGTGTTTTAAAGTGTACGTCTTTTAATAGACGTATGGTGATGATGATATTTTGGGGGGATAGCGGCCAGACAGCAGCAGAGGCAGGTCGTCTGTCGTTGGATAGTGATTTGCACTCAATTGATCAATTTTATGTACATTTGTGATGGATCAAGTAGCAGATCCAGAATCTGTGCACACGTTTGCTATATTCCATTATGAAATCTATTATGAAAGCTCAGCCTTTCCTCTGCTTTCATGTCTGTTTTGGAAACTTTTATTTTTGTTCTCTCTTATCTTCTGTCCTCAGTTTGGGTTCACAGCGAGCTTCTGCTCGAGCTGCATTTCATCATTTATTTCAGCAGTAAAATTACAGGCTAATATTTACTTTTACTTTGTTGCACTAGAAACTTAAAATCCCCAAAACATACTTTTTTTCACAGCAGACGTAGCAGGAAAAGCACATGTGATAACATTAATGATGCCTCTGTTGTATTTGGTTGTCCCACTATGCCCGACCAGTGAGTCACCTAATCAATAATGTTATTCATTACACCTGCTGCTTTTTCTGCTATTGGCTACACATTTAAATGTGAAAAAGGAAATCTCACCCTATTAAAACCCTCTCCTTTACAGTAATAATATACCTGGAGTGTTAGTAAATATTTTGTTTTCTATATTCAGAAATCTTTTGAATCAATATGTTTTGCATGTTTACTTAGTAAAATTTGATGAAAAAACATGTCAGATTTTTGTAATTCTTTCTATTTATGACACAATTTCAATACTATTATTACTTATTATGGTTTCTTGACTTACATAACTTTTTAGCTGAGGTTATATAGATTTTAGGGATATGAAGCATTTGAAGATGTAAGAAATGATACAGCAATTACATCGGCAAAAATACCAATGTCGGCACTGGCTGACCATTTCTATTGCAGAGTTCAAAGTGTTAAGAAAGAAAGATGCTGTTTCATGGAGTTTATAGACAGATTTAAGGCGCGGTCAGTTACCACACCCGAATTTCGGCATTCTCCGAGTGCCCTTCTACAGTTCCCTATTAAATCTATTGAATTCCATTGATTTCTTTTCTTCCCCTGTCTCCTCTCGTTTGGTTTGGCCTCGTCAGATTCGTCTGTTTGGAGCGATGACGAATGCTGCGCCCAACTTTCTAATTCATAATCACGACTAACTTTTCTGACAGCTCCGACATATTCGACTTGGTGCCTGAGAATCAAACAAAGAGGGATGCCTCACGTCAGTCTTATACCATCAATAAAGGTAATTAAACCTAAATTTAATGGATATAGTGTTTGATAACAGGGGAGTCTTTCCCATCCATCCCGTGTGACATGAGGCATAAAGACGGAGAGAGGACTTTCCATCTCGCCAGTCGGCACACCTGTTCATCTGCAGGTTAATGAAGATGTTAAAGAACAGGAGCCAGCATATTAGGAATGAAGGAAGCTTTTTTAATGTATAAAATGTGTTTTTTAAAAGCTTTTTGTTGTTGTTCACTTGTAAATATTTTGTTGGGTTTCCGGTGTATAAATTAGCTAGAATTACCGCCTTGTGGTTGTATGCCTCCGTCTAATAAAAAGCTATTAAGTGTATTTTTTGAGTGAAATATGGATATTTCACACGCATCTTCAACCCGGCAGCACACTAAACAATCAGTTTCAAGATTAGTGTCACTAATTCAGTATCCGACCAAATGTCTCCCCCTCTGTTCCACAATTACGGCGTTGAATAATGGCCAGAAAGTGTTTTTGCAGAACATTATGATGTCACAGTGAAGTTGACCTTTGACCTTTTGAGTGTAAAATGTCACCACTTCACCATTTCATCCTATTAGACACACGTGTGAAACTTTGTCATAATAAGCGGATGTTAATTCTTGAGTTATGGCCAATAAAAATGTTATGTGAGATCACAATGACCTTGACCTTTGACCTTTAACCAGCAAAATCTAATCAGTCCATCATTGAGTCCATGTGGATGTTTGGTCCAAATTTGAAGTAATTCCCATCGAGGCCTTCCTGTAATAACGACCCGAAAACATAATACCGCCGACGCGGAGGCATAAAAACACCCTCAAAAGAAATACTTACTTACAACTGCATTACTGCATGTTAGTATTTCGTATGAGGGGAGGTTAAAGTGTGAGTGATTGTTAAGTAATTGTATTCATTGCGCTCATGTCTGCCACGCGGAGCCAACATACAGCTGGTCAGTGGCCTGCCCTCCACAGCTGTAACTGCAGACACTGTTCAAACACACAGACAATGCTGAGTGTATGTAGAATGATAAGTGTTGTTTGCCATCTATATCATGTCTTCCGCTCTGCAAGTACCAACCTGTTTTGCAACTGACCCGGCTGGCTGATGAATGAATTTAGATATTTTACCTCGTCTAAAAATCTTGTAACAGTGTAGAGCAAAGTTTTAAAGTAGCGTTGTGTTTGGTTGGTTTAACAGCTGACCTGATGAGTAAACAAAAAGCCATGCTAACAAACAAACAAACAAACAAACACAACAATCTAATGCACTGGTTCCCAACCTGGAGGTCCTGACTCCTACTAGGGGTCGCCAAAGCTTCATGGGGGCTCGTGAGGCCTTCTTGATTTTAAGGGGTGTAAGACAACTTTTTAAAAAATATATACAGTTCAATTCAAAACATTCTACTTGTGCCTTGCAGAGGCATGTAGAGTAGTACAATAACACAAGTTTACACAGCATAGGACAATTTAAAAACTACAAAAAACACATTATTACCAGGAAATGATCTGCTCAAAATTCATCCAAACGTTTTACACAAACTTCCTGCAGTCATTGCGCTCACCATTTGGGTTAATTGCACAGTTTATCCATTGTTCTGTATTGTTCTGCATGGAATATGATGTAAAATATCCATAAAATATGTCACTTAGTCAGGGGTCGTCAGTTTACTCAATGATAAAAAA
>JAOVVB010182467.1:0-11213 GCA_028570985.1 Heterobranchus longifilis | reverse complement strand
TTTATTTATCTAATTTATCTGTTTTGTTTTGGGGTTTTTTTTTTTACTTTTTTAAAAAAAAATTGTTTTTCAGTTGAATTATATTTAAAGTTCAAGAAAATCCACTGCTAAAAAGACACGTTGTTTTTTGTTTTTGTTTTTTTAAGTTCAATAAATGCATGTTTACAAAGTCAATAAGTAATCCTGTTAAATTGTGATTATCGTGATTATGATGTTTTTCCCATAATCAAGCAGCCCTACTGGGTGTATTAGAAGAAATTGGCAGAACTTGGCAGCTTGTGTAAAATGGTTGTAAAATTAATCGTGACACCAGTAACATAAGTCACCCCCAAGCTAGTGTAACGTGTTTGTTAATGTCCATGTATGCACCAAATCACAATATCGATAGAGGATGCCTTCGTGTCACTGCAGTTACTGAAGGATTAGTTGTCTCTGAATTTAAAAGAAAAAAGATGCCCACCTTTGTGTTTCTTTTATAAAAGAAGTCATTGTTGTCTGTTGCTTTCTGCACGTGAAAAATGAAGAGTTTGTCCAAACAGCAGCAGCATCCTCACTGTTGTCCTTCCTCTTCCCTGTTATCACGAGACGACTCTCGTGACTGTGAAAGCTGCACGATAATGCGCAGTGAAGTACAGGCAAAGAATTTCTATGGTACAGGATAGAGACAAATAAATACAATTTAAAAAAAGTGTATCACTGTTGTGTTACAACACAACAACTGTCAACAATAATGTTACATTAAAACAAATGTGAGGATAGTTTGCGTAAAAGCTGCGCACAATAAAAGTATCTGCTCGAGTCACTACGGAGTAAGCGATGGACAAAAAGGGATCGTTTGCCAAAATGTTCTGGATCAAACTGTCATAATGTGCAAATACACATAATTTGTTTGGTATATCTATATTAGTGTTTATATTTGGAAACCAGACTGTAATTAACATGATCGCATGGGTTATATAAAATAAACAAGCTGTCTGTTATGCATTATTTTACTTGAGCTGTGCCCAAGATTATAACCCATCCAGTCCTTTTTACCAGTTTGGTGATTGCAGCATCTACAATGTCACTGAATGGTTAATTATCATAGCCCACCCAGTGCTTTTAAACAGTTGAAATGCCTTTAAAGGGGAAATACAACACATACAAGTCACTTTCCCACTTGCCAAAAGTGATTGCAGCCCCTACCTTGTCACTGAATGTATGCCTCAAAATGACTTGATTTAATTCATGCGTTATATCGGACAGATTATAGCCCATTATAGTCCTTGTAAACGGTTGAAGTGGGGTTTTTTTTTAATCTTTTTTTCTTGTTTTATTTAATTTTGTCTGCGAAATAGCTCAAAAGGACAACAGTTCAATGTAGTAGTACAGAGAAAACACCCGGATTTCCTGGCAGACAGATGTACACCCATATATATTAAATTTCATTTCATTTCTATGTGCACCATGGATGTATAATACAACTGTGCACACCCCTAATTGAAAGAGGAAAGAAAAAATAACTAACTTCCACTGTCGGAACATAATAGTGTGACACCCAGCGGAAGTAAACAATACAGGTGCTCGTGAAGCGTTAGCTGCATTTACCGGTTGAATTAGCCGAAATACGATAATCGTAGCGCAGTTATTTAATTTGTTATTAGGAAACAATGTATTCAGTTGAGTATTTAAGAGAGTTTGTGAACGAGCGATTAACTGCAGCTGCTGAAGAAATATTCGGAGTTTTTAAAATAACTCGTCGAGTACGAGGAAGAGATCGATCGTCAGCGGAGACTGTTGGATATCGTTTGGAAACCTGAAATACATTTACAAAGGATAGGTGTGTAAAAAAAATAATTAGTAAAGTAATTATTTTAATAACCTTCAATTGATATACAATCCAAATTGTTAAAATATATTCTGGTACTAATTTGATCGCATGTCTGCATTTTATTCTTTACCATTACATTAGTATATCCTTTTGTTCTGTGTCCCTCCAGAGCTCCCACAGCAACAGGAGGTTCTCGCTGATCAACAGCTCTGTATTCAGGAGAGGAACTCCAGTCTGCAACAAGAGGACCCAGAGCCTCCACCGATTAAAGAGGAACAAGATGAACTCTGCACCAGTCAGGAGGGAGAGCAGCTTGCACTGAAGCAGGAGACTGAGACTTGTATGGTGACTCCTACTTATGAGGAAACCGACTACAGTGAACCAGAACCAAACAGTGTCCTCCAGCACCTATCTCACAACACCCATGTAGCTGGGAGCCAAGATCAGAAAAGAGAAGAGCATGGAGACTCAGGATCAACTACAAATGTCGAGCCAAATCCAAAGAAAAGACGTCACAGTAGCAATGTAAAATGTGACAAATGTGGGAAAGCTTTTACGTGCATGGCAAATTTGAATGTACACTTGAGAATCCACACAGGTGAGAAGCCTTATTCGTGCAAAATATGCCAGAAGGATTTTAGAAGTGACAGCGCCTTTACCGTCCACATGAGAACGCACACAGGTGAGAAGCCATATTTGTGCAAAACATGTGGCAAAGAGTTCAGATATGCCAATGCCGTGATCATCCACATGAGAGCGCACACAGGTGAGAAGCCATATTTGTGCCAAACATGTGGGAAAACTTTCAGACGGGGGTGAATTGACAGTTCACATGAGATCCCACACAGGAGAGAAGCCGTATGTTTGCAGCACCTGTGGGAAAAGATTCAGTATGACGTCAGACTTGAAAAGGCATATAAGAATCCATACAGGTGAGAAGCCATATTCTTGCAAAACATGTGGAAAAGATTTCAGACGTCACAGTGGAATGTTGGACCACATGAGAAGAACCCACACTGGTGAAAAGCCCCTTAATATCAATATTGTTGCAAGATCGGCAGGAAAAGATACTTAAACGTGTTTCAATTGACAGGACATGCATGTAGACAAGTAGCCTTGTATTTGCCAAATATGTGGGAGACCAAAGACCATTTAGTTCTTGTGGTTCATGGTCAAAACACACAAGAACTCATAAGACGTGAGGAGCTACATACTTGCAGCACTTATGGGAAAAGTTTTACTCAAATCACATACTTGAAAAAACACCTAAGAAACAATATACACAGGAGAAACCATTGAACTGAAACTCCCGTGGATATGTGTTCACCTACTGAATAAAATGCACTTTTGCAATCGTTACATCTCTGTATTTAAATCTATACAATTTCCCATTGAGATGTCTGACAATATCAACAATGCTATCAAGTTTTGTTGAACTAACCTTGTTTTTTTCCTTCATAAAACTGCATTACATGTATTTTTGTTAGCAACAGTATTTCTTTGAAACAATCATCTCCCAAATCTCTTAACAAATCAGTGAACAGTAGTGATGAATATAATGATCAGTGCCCAAAGGAACATGGGTAACAAAATGTTTTTTCTGATCTCATGTATGTATTGTAACAATAAATTGTCATGTGTTTACTAACATTTTGAATGTTATTGCTGTTTTTACTTACCTGTATTAAGTTCAATCAAAATATTTCACCAGGGACAATGTAACGACATGCTGCACCTGCACATTTTGTTAAGTGCACTATATTTAACACATTGCCAATATAAGATAATAGTAATAATGAAATAAGGCAAACACAAAGGTTGAGTTTCGACTGTTTATTATGTTGAAAAAGAAGAGAAAAGTCATGCACAGATTAAAATTAAGATACTTATTTCATAAGACATGATAAATCATTTAAAAATATTTTTGCATACAAATAAGAAAAGAGAAAATCATTTCAGCATATATATCCATATTTCTGTCACAGAGCATATCTGTAATATAATAATATTCTTTGCACTGATTTTACAAACGAGCTGCAATGTATGACTTTCAATACTGTAGCAGACCTGTTCCAATTTGGTATTCTAAATAGTTTCATGCTCTTTCCTCCATTGATTGATTTCTCTAGTCTGGAATAACCAAACCAATAAGACTGTCTCAAAACTTCACTGCCGTCTCTATTAAGTAAACACTTGAGTCAGTGAAATAATTTCAGTTACAAACTGACACAGATCTGTACTGTAGCAGCTGAATGTTGAGGGCCAACCTCCAGCGAGGCAGAAGGAATGTACCACAAATAAATAAATACTTCATTTTTCCTTCCGACAGAAAAAAAAAACACGTAAAACATTCTTTTCTTTAATAGGAAAAACAAAAAGAACACCAAAAAAAAACAAAGGAGTGTCAAATCACACAGTACCTTCAAGATGTATAGTTTTGATAAAAGTTAGTAATTTGAGGTTTTGGTAAACAGATTGCATCACGGTAAACATTGGCTGACACCTGCAGGTTCAGGATCTCGCTGCCACTATTTGAAGGAGGGTAAATTTGGCACTTTTATGCTGATGTCACCAATGTTGATGTTTCTGGGCATTTCCGGGAGGTTCATGTTCTTTACAGCTGAAACGGCACGAGCAGGCGCTCCTGCAATACCGGCCTACACGCACACACACACAAAACACACATGGAGGGTTGATAAGATACAAATCAGTGAATCAAAAGACACGCTGTACACGACAATACATTGAACAGTGAACATTGGACACGCACGCACACACGCACACACACATACACACATACACACACACACAGACACACAGACACACACACACTGTGCTAACAGAGTACTAGACAGTCAACTGCTGACAAAATGCAAAAGCACTGACAGCTACTAAGACAGACAACATGTGCAAATGTACATTCAGATGCCTTCATAGCTTCATATGCACATGCATTATTTGGTTCTATAATGACTTACATCACAACCAGAGCCAATTATGAATCAACTGTGAGGACACACTGTACTAGAGACCATTCACTAAGTTTGAGGTACTGAGAAGTACTGGGACATTCATCAAATGGACAAAAGGCAGCATTGCTTGGAAAGTGAACCCACCGGACTCTTGAGGAACGATAAGGGTAAAAATGCAAGGAGAGAACTGGGTAAAGCAGAAAAAAATGGATTTGGATATGAAGACGGAAATGATGTTGGGATAGATAGGTATGTATAGAATGTGTGTGTCAAATTTTAAAACAATCAACATAATATTAGCCATAATAACACAGGTGATACTGTCTAGTGGGTTAAGTTACTTCTGGAAAGACTACACATGACTATCTAAATACATATTTGTGAATACGAGGAACGAGGATATTGTGCGATTTACACATCTATAGTGTTAAGATGACATGAGGTGGCTGTAAGCCTAGTAGTACTATACTACAATGGGAAATCTATTCTCAGGGACAGAGGAGGCACTTCACTCTAACACAATGAATCTCAATGTGAAATTGTATAAAAAGCAATTTAGCATTTTTAAAAGGAAAGATCAAGGTAGTTTAGCTTTTTTGGAGCAATAAAAACATCCGTGGAGAGTGAATGATTTGATGTTTTCGTCTCAAGTGTGAGCAGACATTTGAGAATCACTGCGGTTAGAGATCCCCCACCTGAATCTTTAGCAGACGGACCCAAAAAGGCTTAAACCACAGAGTACTGTATGTTCTCATTGTCTCTGTTAGGAACACATTCAAATGAGTAGCCTCGTGAATCATTTAGTGATATGACACACACAAAGTATGTCTGGAATGTAGATTTATCCACTTCACTTATTTTCACAAGGTTATTTCAATGGACTGTTTGTCTTATGGGGCATTCCTCCCCTCTGCCAAGAATCAAGGAGACTTGTGTTAGAAGGAAAGATGACCGTGGCGTTAACCCAGAGGAATGCTGATCCAGCACATGAGCTCAGTATTCAGGAGTCAGACTCCAGATATTTCTTTCCTCACAGTGGGTAGCCTGGAGACCCACTGTGCAAGTCCATAAAAGTGGGTTGTTAATCAAATGCTGGGTGACTAATATGTACAGAAATAGTAACACCAGCTGTAACTCACGACAATGGCTTGATTCTCTGGTCTATGTAAGTCAGAGAGCCTTATTAAAGCAGGACCCCATCTCTTGTTTGTGAGGGATACTGGTGCAAAATAAAAACAGGATTAAGTCTCCAGTGGAGGGTTTTTAACGTTGGTTTCAGGCAAACTGTGTGTGGTATAGAGGGTGAGACCTTAAAAGGAATAAGTGATCATTATAGGCAATGTGTTTATTTGCATATTATTTTGGCTTATTTGCTTTTTAGCCAAGAGTTAGATGAGAAACTTGATACTACTCTCATGTCTGCATGCTAAATATGTAGTTACAGGTGTAGCATCTGATCATCTTAGCTTAATTAACATATTTTCTAAAAATGTGTTAAAGAACTCAGAAGATTAAAAAAAAGCGGCTTTCAAAACTGTTTAAGAAACTTGTAAAACAAGAGATACAAAGCATTCTGTAGCCTCTCTAGCCAGTTAGATTTATATTTATTTAAACTACAGTAGGTGGACAATATAATAGGTACACCTGACGATACTTATAATGCACCGCCACAAACTACAGCTTCAGAAATTATCCGACACAGTCCCAACAGCAGTTCAACACTACAAACTTTACAAAGATAATATTTATTCATCTATTGTAATAGATTCCACTATACTGTCAGCTGTTTCTATTATCTAGTCCACCCCCTGTACATTCCCCAGTGGCAACATTTTTGGGTCTGCCATGAAAGATTCCTACTGTATGTTAGTGACGTCAGTTTGCTATTACATGGAGGGCCATATGGTGAGACTCGGGGGGGAGGGGGAGTAAACTTCAGTTAAGGTTACAGTACTTGGTTGTAAATTTAGCAGTACCTGTGTCTACCTGTCCTGCCTGGTAGACTGAAAGATAAACGTCTGTAAAGAAAGAGAAGAATGGAAAGAACTAGACAGGGTCAGGAAAAAGAGGAATGAGGAATGTTAAAGCAGATTAAAGTAATTACAGTTTATCTCCACAGAAAAAAAGTGATAGGACCTATCGTAGACCACATCTTTAAAGCCAAAAATGATTAAAGCTTTTCCCCCACAGTTATTTGTATAGCAAAAAAAATCATATTAATTGAGAAATTTTGATTTAGAAAAGCACTAATGCCACTTAATGAGTCTTTGCCAGTGTGGAAGGAGAACAGCCCATCCCTTGTTCCCCAGACACGGCCCTATAAATGGACAGTGTCATTTTGAATTAGCATCAGAGTGAAAAACACACACTGCGGTCTAGGGTAGGTCCAATAGGGAAGGACAGAGCAGCTCTGATGATTGTAGAACAGTAAAAGACTCTGCTTACAGAACATCAATCAAAAAAGAAGATTCTGTCGTTAAAAGCACACAATGCAGGTCAGATTATTAGAGGAAGTGTACTCTGTTAACACTTAAATTGAAATGTTAGAGCACACAATTGACTTTGCTGTGTAAGCAACAAAATACAACAAATTACAGTACAACTTTTTGTCAGTTTCTCATTGCAGAAGTAAAAAAAAAAAAAAAAATCCTCCCCAGAAACAATGTTTAGACATCACTGTAGTGCATTGTAAGCAATTTAAAAACAAAGTCAAATCATTAGTGCAGTTAAGTTTTAGGACTATCAGAGGGTAAAAATCCACATTATGCAAAACAGAAATGATTTCATGAAATTGTCTCTGGCTGTCTGTCTGATTAAAACTTTCCAATAAGTGAATGTTTATCTGCTAGCAGAAGGTGTATGAAAAAGCAAAGCGATGTCCTTGCATAGATGAAATATCTAAGCAAGGACACTGGCTTATAGATGTAACAAAAACACATTGGAAAAAGCATTTACTCCAACAATAATAGAGAATAATAAGTAATGTAAAACACAGCCTACAACCAGCCTGTTTTCATGAATATATGTAAAATCTATATGATATAAATAAAAGATGGTGATTGAGACATTGAATGGTCACAGATTCTGGAGATGCACTGAACAATGGTACAGTTAAGTCTCCGTAATAATGACAAAAAGTGATGACTGTGATGCTGTATTTCATACTGAGGGATACGGGAGAGGATATGTTGAGTCTTGACCTGTGTTGAGAGCAGTGCAGCAGCGAGAGGAGAGGCCGAAAAAAAAAAAGAGCACAAACACTCAAAGAGTAGGTAGGGAGCATCCACAAGGTCACTGGAGAGTAGCATGCAGGGTGCAGCATACACACATGCCTGCATACTGTATACGATACCGCAGAGAGTATTGGAGGTAGCATCACGTACATACATACAGTGGGCAGGGGCAGGGGCAGGGGCAGGCTTACCTCAGACTTCTCCATCTTGTTCTGGGCATCCACCTGTGTGATGATTTCGTTCATGTTGGTCTCAAGGACCATCCCGCCCATCACCATCTCCGCCAGAATGTTGTGGACCTGAGAAAAATAAAGATGTGAATCATGCCTGAAAGAGGTACTCCCGTGAAAAGTTTTTCACCATGTTAACATGTCTATATGGTGTTTTCTACATGCTACAAGACATATGAGTGAAATGACACCATGGTTTTATATCATTTTGACAATATATATCGTACTGTAGATTATTCTCTTAATTAATTGAGTTTTTTTCTATAAAATGTCAGAAATAGTAAAAAATGTGTATGTATAAATTGTGAGAAAATCAGGTGGCAAATTGAAATTGCTTATTTTGTCCGAGCAGCAGCCTAAAACCAAGAGATATTCAGTTTGCATAAGATCATAGGAAAAAAAGAAAATAACAAATCAACCTGAAGCTGAGAATGTTCAATGAAAAATGACTAAAACAATTGATTCAATCAACACCAACAACAACAACAACAAAAATTGTTGCTGATTAACTCATTGATCAATTAATGGACTAATAGTTTCAGCCCTAAATTGCAGCATGTATTTAAGTTGTTTTTCAGAAGTTGCTTGTAACATCTAACATGTATAGTCATTTGACAAACCAATGATGACTGTGCAAATTGCTCAACTACAAAATCTGGGAAGTCAGTGAAAATCAGATGTCACAAACAGCACAAGACAAGTCATGAGATTAGTGTGACATTATAATATGAGGCAATAATAAATCAGGCTGAATAGAATTTCTACTACTAGAAAACATTCACACTGTTTTAGAAATATGTAACACCACAAACAAAAGTATTTCCTACCTTGTCTACATGGAAAATTAAGTCGAGCTCACAGACATTCTCAAAGCATTTGTCCAGCGTTTCCACAAATACCTGGAAATAAAAGCAAAAAAACAGACTTGCATTGATTGTAACACAAAAAGAAAGACACTGAAAGCACATTGCCAAACACGGTAATAGATACACCATGTTTTACCTGGATTAAGTCTAAAATTCCTAGTTCACTCTCTGAGGAGTCCACACAAAACACAAAGTAGAGCGTGGCGTAGTGTCTGTAGATCAGCTTGTAGTCTGATCCTCCAATCAACCTGAAACACACGAGGACAAGGAAACATTACACCGATATCTGTCCTGAGTGAATCCATCACAAGCAACAACATAAAGTACAATGATCATCACGTTATCACTGACTATAGCACATTTACATAACATCTTTGTCTGTGTCATAACATGCTGTAAACATGTTATCACACAGACAACACAGGAACATCGGGAGAGAAATAACAGGGATGTTTTCAGTCATGAGTCAATATATGTAAAGATAAGATATACTAACATGAGATCCTAAAACGGCTTCCGACAATTATGAAAACAAGACAATCAAGATAAAACGATTGTTGTGCCGTATTACATTTTACAATGATACACTGGATTTGTCTTGTGTTATAAATCAAGTGCACCCCCTTTCCTTTACAGCGGTGTGCTTTTGCCCGTATTCGCCGAGTTACTGACTGAATTATTTTGAATATAGTTTACCAAAAATGCTGAATATATGTTGAGGAGTTTTCAGTAGGTTGTGGAAGTGCACTAACGTCACAACATAGTTGATCTTATTTATTTTAATCTAATTAATTTTTTTATATTATTTATTTAAATGTCTATATATTCATACATTATTTTATTTATCTAATTTTCTTTTTTCAGTTTAATTATATTTAAAGTTCAAGAAAATTCACTGTTAAAAAAATGCATGATGTTTCCAAAGTCAGTAAGTAATCGTGTTAAATAATGGTGATCTCAATATTGATCAAAATAATCGTGATTAGGATTTTTGCCATAATCGAGCAGCTCTAGAATAAAGTGATTTTTGGTAGATGTGATAATACTCAGTAGTTATCTAACGCTTAATGTACGTTATAATACTATAACTTATATACTTATAACTAATCTATAACTCTATAACCATGTGGAATTGGTGTCACACAATTTAAGGCGACAGAGAGAAAGAATTGCAAGAGTATGTGCGAGTGGTGAAGTTTCCCCGAAGCAAAACGACACCCAGTTGTTTCCTCCTTCATGAATGATAGATGAACTTTAAACAAACACTGTTACTATTGACTGTCATTCATAAAGCCCTCGGAGCTTTCCTTTATTGTGTGTAATGAATTCCTGTGATGCTGCATCAGAGTAAATGATCGACTTGAGGATTTACTTCCACTCGCATGTAGACAGTCCCTTGTGTATGCACGGTTATTGTTGCCACGCTGCATGCTTACATTCCACCTTCTAGGAAGTTACAGACGTTCTCATCTCTTTTCGAGACCAAGTGGAAGGTTTCCCTGATGATCTGTTGCTCTGTGTCTTCACTCTGCAGGAGGAATGAGCAAACAGAGACTGTTAAACAAAGAGGAGATGCTAAATAATTTGTTGTTTGTGCACTTAATTGCTTCCAGTGAGCCATTTCATTACTTCTAGCCAGAAGACTAATGCTTCCCCTCACCTCTCTTTTTCTTAAATATATAGTATGAATTAGTTCTGAGTGAAAAAGCATGATTTATATACCAACCATTATATTTGTCATATCTAAACACACGCTTAGTGCCCACAGGCTAAACAGGCAATGATGTCATTGTACAAGTTGAACCAAGGCAGGCTCATCTTATTGTTTGCTAATGGATGAGATTATGGTTAAAACCTCAGATATCCTTGGGCATGTTTACAAGCACCAAAAGGCTTAAACTCACAGTTGAAGATTTCCTGAAATAATAGGGGGCCATGGCACAAAAAACAAGTGTCTAAATATCAGACTTGTGCATTAGGTTGTTTTAGAGATTGAACTTTTTTCTTTTTTTTTTTTTTTAATGCACGCCCAAGGTCCTTTCTTAATTAAAAGAAGCGCAAAGAACGGCCCTGAAGGCTTTTCTGCCCTTCTCCTGACTGAC
>JAOVVB010182458.1:0-11213 GCA_028570985.1 Heterobranchus longifilis | reverse complement strand
CTACTGGTATGGCGTGCTGTGCTGCCCGTGAAGTGGCGGCCTGAGCACAGACCCTCCCCGACTCCTGCCCAACCCCCATGTCCTGTGAAAAGACCCCCCGTCCCCCCCGTTCAGTCCTCCAGGACGATGGGTTCGCTGGTGCTGGAGGGGAGCAGGGGCATGGCCAGGGAGCGGGGGGGCGGCAGCAGTTTGATCCGGACCAGGAGGTGAGGTTTCCTCGCTGCCCGGCGCATCTCTGACTGAGTCAGGTGTTTCCTCAGAGCCCTGGTGGAAAGACAGCACCACAATATCATTTACAGGGTTTATTCTACTACTATAAGACTTTTTTCCTCTATAAGTTAACTTCATCCACTGTAACAGCTACAACACTGAGTTAGTTGGATTCATTATGTTTCAATCAGCAAAAAAGGCAGCAGCAGGCGAAAACTTGAAAAAAAGCTACTAATACTCTTTTTCCACCAAAATTAGCATGAATATGCAGGTTTTTTAAAAACACAGGAAAACCTACAAAAAATAGGCGACTTTTGAAGGACTTTCCAGGTCCAATTCCCTCAAATTCAAGGACCCCGACATGTGTTCATTTGTTCTTTTTCTGTGTGTGGCCCTGAGGGGGGGGGGATGTGGGAGGGTGATGATGACAACAGACTGTTTTTCGATCTGTATGTCATGATGGCTATATTTTGTACAGTTACAAACAAATAGAAGTCAAATAAAAATAAATTCAAGGACCCACCACGGCACAGTTTGAGACACAGGTTAATTATTGTTACAACAATAAGATCATTTTTATAATGAGAACTAGCAGGCCGGTGTGTGAAACAATGATGCAACTGCAGGAGTCACACATGTGGACAGCAGAACGTAGCCTATTTACTAACGTTAAGTTAAAAAAAATATCAAAAGAACTTAAATTTCTATTTGTGCACAAAATATATCAATTCAAGCACTTTCAATGACGCATGTCTATTTATGTCTATTTTTAAAAACTTTCAAGGCCTTGATTTTTTCGCCCTCAAATTCAAGGACCCAGTGGGAACCATGCTTTCTGTGTCATTGCATCGCACTGGAAAAGGCGCGAAAATTAGCGAGTCC
Source organism: Heterobranchus longifilis (assembly GCA_028570985.1). Lineage (NCBI taxonomy): Eukaryota > Metazoa > Chordata > Actinopteri > Siluriformes > Clariidae > Heterobranchus > Heterobranchus longifilis. Next base: position 10,121 of record JAOVVB010182458.1, on the reverse strand, counting down.
ATGATGTCATGTTGCATCACTGCTGATCAGAGCTCACATCTTTTTGTGAGCTGCTGATAAATACCCGTGACTACTGCAGAGTCATTTGTCCCGGGAATGAATGCAGGTTATAACCTTTTCCACTAAAGACAAAAGCCAGATGTTAACGGCTGTTAGTGGGTTTTTTGTCTAGTGGGAAAACCTAACTTCCCAACTGATGTGGTCACGCATGTTTAAATTAAAAGTAACTATCTGTTAAATGGCTGCATCCCCAATTCATACAGATAATGGCTGTTCCTTCCTCTCGAGGTGCCACTCTCTGACCAACAGAAAATGTATTAATAATAGGGCTGAATAATGTATTGAAATTTTATCGAAATTGCAATATAGCCTACTGCAACTTTCAAATCACAGGAGGCGCAATTTGTTGAAGGCGAAATGTGTGTCGAAATACTATTTTACATTAAATATTGTGGTGGACAGATGTCCTGGCCAACAGACTTTGTTTGGTACAGATCCCTGCGAAAATCACACCATTTAATGATTTTATTTCAAAATCATTAAGCCCCAATTAATAACAACATGTATATATAAGCTGCTCAACTGGACAAAGAACACCCCATGCCTTCCTTTACTACTTGTGTTGCTTCATGTTTAAGATGACAGGATTTGAATGTCAGGACTGCAACAGTGAAATGTACCTGGTGTCCTTTGTAGCCACGAACACCACAGGGTTGGGTGCCTCCCCCTGGCTGACCTTCTGCCGCTTGATGACCGACTGAGAGGTGGTCCTCATACCTGAAGTGTACGGCCTCCCATTGGCTGGGTAGGGCACCCCTGGAGCCTGTAAACCAGTCAAAGACCAGGAGAGTGAATCCACCATGCTGTTTCACTTAAAAGACAAACGACAAGTGATCAGACAGATATCATAATTACAATATTTTTAACCACTGGCCCCACGGGCCACCAAGCCCCTAAAATTTGGTGGCCAAAGTATATTTTTGGTGGCCCAAATGTAAACTCATTTAAAACGATACAGAAAAGGCAATTTAACGCTACGTAACACAGTCTTCCTTAACTTTGACACTTCAATAAATGAAAAGACATTAACAGAAAGAAAATAGCCACACATCTCCTGAACATTCTGAAATGTGCAAATATAACTTTTCAAACATCCACGACATTCACTACACTTTCAAACGGAAGAGCCTGTAGTGCACTATCCTTAGAAAAATAGAAAGTAGTTGCTCATACTTCAGGAGCCCCGACATATCGACTTCCGAAGAATGTTGAACTAAAAAGTGCAAATTAATTAGAATGTTTGTGGAATATTGTCTAGAGTGGCCACGTCACAGCAGTGCTGTGAACACAGTGTGTGTGTGTGTGTGTGTGTGTAATACTAACGCTGTCGAAGCCTCTCTTTCCCAGCAGGCTTTGACCCACACGGGGCTGGCTGGCCTGATTCCTGTTGATGGGTGTCGGCGGTCCTCGAGACGCCTTCAGTTTCAGAGGAGCTGAGATGGCTGCAGAGACACAACAACAATCCTCAACAACCAATCATCACACTGGAAACGGAGTGATGGTCACATGACGTGTTCTTACCTAAATCCTTCACTATGTTGGCCAGTGACTGTCGAGGCACCAACTTGGTCTTTAGAGGAGTTTTTGTGGCTTTGGGCAGCCTGATTATACCTGAAGAAACAAATCAAATCTTATTTAATCTGCTCATTCACACAGTACATTTAAAAACATGAGGAAATATGTGTGTACATACACTCAGCCTTGACGGCATTGGCGTTGATGGAGGCGTAGGGCCGCCGTGCGGCGCGGCGTGGCTGCAGGATGTCCTCGCACACCCGTCGGGCGATGCGCGTCAGCTTGGTGGTCTGCAGGATGAACGTCTGCCGGTTCTTGGCCAGCAGCTTGGCTCGGCCCTCGTTGCGGGTGAACGGCGACATGCCCTGGACCTCCTGGCGCGTCATGTGACCACGGGGGCCTGACTCCTGGACAGAGAGTTAGAAGGGACACAATGAGGACGCAACTCAGCTTGAGACACGTCTTTCTGAGAGGTCAAATCTTGAAAATGATGTTTAAACAGAAAAACATGACTTAAGGCTAGATGAGACTTACAGAGCCAGCTCTAGCAGCGCCCTCTAGCTGTGTGGGGGTCTTCAGGCCTCCGTACTTCTTCCAGTAGATCCAGCAGGAGGCGCACAGTCTGCACTGCATGTTGGGAGGCCCCCAGGCATACCACTGAGGAGACTGGGCCGCTGGGTTGATGTAGAGAGAATCAGTGTTAGGAGAGAGCTTACACCTTACACTACTTCTGGACCCAACAGATTACATTCTGTGATATAACAGTCAGTCACACACTGCAGTCACCTAAGGTTTGCTCACATTTTGTGAGTTGCAGTGGTTTATAGATAGAGGCTGGAATGTCACCAGAGTCTGCAGGATCATTGTTTGGTCCCAAAAAGAATACAGGCTGTGCTATCAAAGTCAATAGAGACAGTAGAGAGCAGGGTTCCTACAGCTTAAGGCAAGTTAGTTTTAAGACTATTTAATGCCACTCAAATTAAATTTAAGAGCAATTTTACAATAACCAAAATCAAAGGAAAAAAACATGAACCAACATCAATTACTTAGGGTGGCCCAAATGGTTATTGTAACATAATTATATAAAATACGGCGAGCCTCGTATGCATTGCCTTGTACCGGTTTCAACTATGCCGTGAGATCTTGGTTAAATAGCCAATTTTCATTGAATTTGCACGTTAATGCCAGAAGCATTCGGTAAATTATTTTTTAAAAACTAGGTGTGTATTTTATTATTTTGAGATTATACAATGCAATGCAAAGATGAATAACATCCTACTTCCCATGTCTTAGCATTTTTAAGACTTTTGAAAGACTGATTTAAGACATTTTAATGCCAATTAAGGCCTTGGATTCAATGTCTTTCAAGACTTTTAAGCATCCGCAGGAACCCTGTCAGACCTACAAACAACAAAATCAGGAATTTCTTTCTCTAAAATTTACTCTCCTGTCAAATCAAATCTTTCTTCCATCAGTGTGTACTTACTGTGGCAGCTCTCACAGCTGAGTCCTTTCTGAAAGCCTGCTGCTCCGTTCATCCCGGGCTTGCTGCCTGGCACCATGATCTGGTTGGGGTTGGGTTTGGTGCTGGTGAGGGGAGGAGAGCGTGGAGTTATTCTGGCAGCATTTCTGACTGGACGGTACTCTGTGTAGCAGTTTATAGTAATACTCACTAGGTGGGGATGTACACCTGCTTCAGCTTGCTGTCTGCCTCTGCTGCCTTTAGTCGTTTCTGACAGGGAGACAAATGGAATTGTGAAAAAAACCGTCAAACCCGAATCTAACAATGCTTTTTGGTATTTTGTGGCTGACTGCAGACCTACCTGTTGGATGTAGCGGTCCGTAGTCTTCCACATGTAGTAGAACTGGACCACACTGGCTAGAGACTTCCAGGGCAGCTGATGGAGAGGAAGGACACAAACACTGAAGTTTACAACTAACTTTAAAATGTGTGTGTCAACAGTGAATCCGAGACCGCAGAGAAGAGCTTACAAAGTCCTGGCGGATGTCGTTGAAGTCTTTGCCGTATTTCTCCAGAGCCTCCTCGAACAGCATGGCCTCAGAGGCGCTCCACTCCTCCATCTCGTCGCGGCAGAGCACCGGGCCCCCCTGAGGAACCAGCGTGGACATGGCTTTGGCCAGGTCATAGCTGTTCTTCTGCAACGTGTCCATGGCGTGGAACTGAGAGCAGAGAGAAGGCGGAGACAAGTGGTGGTACATGAGAGCTTATCAGAGATATCAGTCCTCAGTGGCAAATTATCAGTGGTGCAATGTAACAAAGTAATAATACTTTGTTAAGTTAGTATTTTTAGGGGGTATCTGTACTTTACTTGAGTTTTTATATTTCTGTGAACTTTCACTTTTACTTCACTACATTTCCTAAATAAAATGTATACTTTTACTCCGATACATTTCCCCAAAGCATCTCCCAAAGCACCGTCCAGCAGTCGGTCGTGAGAGCCACAAATTTAGCAGAAAAAGAAGAGCGTAAAACGCAACTTGCTAGTGCAAAGTTTGCAGTTTGTAATCCAACCTTGCTATGCATAATACACAGTAAACTGTACTGTTGTGTTGTAACATGAAATTATACAAAGCGTCTGCCATCAAAATAATGAATGCCAATTTCATATTTTAAAACTTCACAAACAATGAATACAATATTTTTTTTCTTCACACATTTGGGCCTAATTGGTAATACAGGGTACCCCCAGGGTTCTCCAAGCTAAATGTAAGACCTTTTTAATACCACTAAAAATGAAATGTAATCCCAACTTCATGGCCACACAGGCAAAAGTATGAAGGATATAATGAAAAATAAAAAATAAAAAAATCAGTATGAATTTTAAGCCCTAGAAATGAATTATTTACCATTAAGTACTTCAGACGACACTTGCCCATTCTGAGGCAACGAGCTAACATTAGCTTGTTAGTAGCAAGGTGCGAGACATTTTGTTTTCTTTCCTGACAACTGACTGATCTGTGCCAGAGCTCGTGAACACTCCACGGTCAAGAGCATACGTAAACAGTACCTGTACTGTCGTATAACATCCAAGTCACACCAAACAGAGTAAATTGTATTCAATACTTTTAATTGAATTTAATGCCTTTTTAAATACTTTTAAGATGCCGCAGATACCCTGTAATATCAATATAGTATGAAAACAACAAGCGCACACACACACAGTCAATAGTCTCACCAGTGTGATGTCTCTGGAGGCTGCAGCTGCGCTCATATGGAGGCTGGGCTGGCGGATGGAGCTGCTGCAGTCCAGGGCCCGAGCAAATGTCCCCACAGCTCTGAAACAATACATACTGGTTACTATCACTGATCTCTGTTCTACATTTGCAATAGGGAAATACTGGTACTGTTCATGAGGTAGGTCTAATGTGTGTAGTGCTGAATGTTCAGTAAATTAACACTAGAGGGAGTGTTTGGCTCGTGGACTAAATTTTGGGACACAGGATGATTCCCTCCAAAAATAAAAAGTACTACAGATCTTCCTTTTAAAAAACTGTGCTGTACCTCCAAACACTAGTGTAGTACCATGATTCCATTTCAAAATGACTATTAAATGCATATTCTTATGCATTTTTGGCACCCGTTACACAAAATGTGTATTTACCTTGAATTGAAATGAATGCTGAACAACGAATATGTTACATCATGTATATCAACCATAAAAAAAAAAATTCCCATGAGATTATCAAACATGTTGCCAATTTACACATTTTCTCTAGAAAAGCTGTCCTGTGGATGGAGTCAGAAGTCGCCATGGCAACAGGATACAGTGACAGATGGCAGCGGAGCGTTACCTTGCCACCACCAGGAACTGGTCGATCTGAGGGTCTTTGAGCTGGTTGTTGGGGTCCCACACCTTGGTCTCCAGCTTCTCTTGGATCCGGGTATCTGATTCACCTGAGACCAGGAGGAACTGGGTTACACTTACTCTTTACCATTTCTGCTTTATTTCTGTTTTGTTTACAGGTGGAAACAGCTGAAGTAGCGACTGAATTTAGTAAACATTTGTTTGCTGTATCTCCAAATGTAAACGTGCTGCTCACCCTCAGCTAGTTTGTCAGGGATCTCTGCCTGGTACTTCGAACCCACGCGGATCTCGCCCTGGTCCGCCAGTAGGGTTTTCTGGACCGGGTCAAACACCAACGAGTAGAAGAAACAATCCTAGACAGAACACACAGAAAGAGTTTACAGCTGCTTACAAAATGCACTTTCTTCCAATTCATTCACTGCGTCTTTCTTTTTGCGATCCAAAAATCAAGAATAAATGGGCACCAATGTAATGATGACAAATGAACATGTGGGGTGTTACCTCTTTCTCCAGGTATCCAGCCAAGACGTCTGTTTCATTGAGGAGGGTGACGTTACATTTCCCCCTGGGGAGACAGAGAGGAGCATTCAGAGTAGGGATGCTAATTTCGTTTTTTTTTCCTGACCAATAGCCGACCCTCGTTAACTGATCATTAACCATTATCAGACAAGCAGGCAACCGAGTCCCACTTCACCTGTCCGGGAGAGTTAGCAGCCACGATGTTGAGTGCACTTTTTTTTTCTTCTTGAAACAATACAACTTTTTTCAGCAAAAAAAACCCTTTTTTCTTGAAACAATACAACTTTTCTTTGAATTACAGATAGGACAGTGTAATAAACTGCAATCAATTTGTGAGGATATTCATGATTATCCCGATAATGGAAATTCATGATCAACTTATTGTGTTAGTGTTTTTTTATCGTGCGTCGCGATAAAATGAATTATTGTCTCATCCTTACATTTCCAAACTTTTTTACAACTTTAAAAAACAAACAAAATAGCTTCACTGCAAGTTAGAAAAACATACATGGTAGAACATCCGTAATCTAAGATGTCTGTGAGGAGTTAATACAATGCTGTTTTTGAGACAGTCAATTATATTAACTTGCATTAAATTGTTTTTAAAATCTTTATCTTTTTGTTTTTTCCCTTCAAATATATATTTTTTTATTTTTCCCCTGTTTTTCTCTCCAATTGTATTTGTGTTTGTGCCTGTATGGACGCCCGACCAAGCCAGAGGAAACACAGGGCTCGAACCTGCGACCCTCGTGTTGGTAGGCAGGGAATCTACCACTGCGCTACCTGGGCGCCCAAATATACAAATATTTTCAATAGTTTAGTTGATTGACACACAAGCTAATGATATGGACATCTGTTGCTGGTGCAGCTGCTCTTGGTGCAAGATAACAGTGACATAAGGATGAGTCCAATATGTGGTATCCATATGCCCCTCTGTCACTATAGTATCACTTGAAAATTCATTCATCAACAGCTGGAGAGGACGGGCAACAACTCTTTCTAAGAAGGAAAAACAATGAGGTGGCCTGTGCGGGGACAGAACAGCTGAGACCATTTACAGAGCAGTAAAGTCTGTGCATGGCAGGTGTCTGGATTCAAACTGAACTGCAGCTCTGTCAGTCAGTGCGTTTACATGCACATTGAAGTCAAGCTCTGGTTATAGCTGGATTAGGTCATTTAATTGGACTACTGTCATTGTCCCAGTATACATGAACTGGGGGAGAATCGATTTATTGACAGAAGTATGTCCACCTCCGTTACGGTAGGTGGTGATATGCCGCCTTTCAGCTGGTTGCTACGGGACCTTCTTCTGGCTGACGCATTAGCAAACAAGCACCAAACAAGCTAGCAAGCAGCAACGTCGAAAACATGGATAATTTTACAGCGTGGTACATTTCCTGCGTACAACACGCTGTACTTTTGACACAAATTAAATGCACGCTGTCCCTGGTGCTTAAAGCAGAAGACAACGCCGTATGCTCCCCAAGTGTTAGAACTACACAACGTCTGCTATGCTATGCTTTGACTGCACGCTTTCGACTTCCGGGTGAAAGAGCGCCACGTGAACTATGGGGCAGGCGCAGAACGCCCAGGCCAGTTTGAGTTCGGTTGAACGTATACATGCAGGAATAAATCGATCTCCAACCACATTATCTAGGTGTGTTAGTCCCACTTCAAGAAATACGACCTAGTACGATTTCAGTCGGACTAACATGTTTACATGTGTTTTAAAAGTCTAGTTTTAGTCAGACTAATACAATAATTAACTCCTGTTGGTAAACACGTACCGTATGTGAGTAGCAGGTAGAGATTCAAACTGTCGAGACAGGAAGAGTTCTCTGTGTTTGAGCTGGTGTTTCTGTTGTTCAGACGGTGTCGGCTGCTTCGACTCCTCCTCAAATTCTCCTGCAACACAAACACATCGGCATCAGCACTATTTTTTTTAGACACTTTATTTATAGGTTTTCAGTTTATAGAACAATAGGTAACGTACATTGGCAGCATATATCCCACCATCAGCACTGCTTCTCTACTGACAAACATCATACACGGCCACAAACTGAAAGAGGACATATTATAGGCCTACAGAATTCCAATCAACCTGCTGGCTTATAGGTGTAAAACAGATTTGCAAACTCTGGGCCAGGACCCCCCAGGTAGAGGAAAACATGATTTTTTTCCCCCCAGGTTTTTTAAAAACTCAGAAAGTTGAAGAGAAACAAACACATTCACAGTGGTAAGTTTGTCCATTGCCAGGAGGTTGAAAGAAGGAATCAAGCAAACCCATGCCTTATTAAATATCCACTACTTCCATAGAGAGGCCCCCTGGTGGCCCTTCATAGGTCACACAATAGTCACTACTGTAAGAAGGTCTGCTCTGCTGATTTTTGCAATGAAATGTAGATCCTATCACTGTTTGTTTAGTTCTCACCCAATCCATCTCTTTAGTGCTCTTTTCTCTCCCTCTCACATACGATGACCCCATGTGATAACTTTATCTTCCGGTGTGCATGCTACTGATGGGGTGAGAGGACAGAGGATGGTTTACAATGAATTGTGAGCCTGTCTTTACCGGGTCTTCAGACCAAAAACAGCCCGGTGTTACAAAAAGGCAAGGGGCAGCGTTAGTAGGGTTGTGTTGCTTCAGGTGCAGGTGACCCTATGTCTAGACCGCAAGCGTATCAGACGCGTTTTTCACCAGCACGTGTCATGCAACAGATACGCTCTCATTTTAATTTATGTGTGCAAGAGACAAGCTTACACGGAGCCGGTGCAGACAGCTGCGTCTCACGGCCGTAACGGCAACCTTATTTACGCTTCGTCTTTTTTTTTGACAATACGCACACAAGGTTGATGCCCAATAAAGAGTCACTGAATAAATATGAATACATATTTTTATCTACATTTTGCAACCCATCTGGATCTTCCCCTGGTGGCTGGCTGCAGTGTAGGTCATAAACAGTAACCCACCCCCTCCATGTTAGTGGATGGGACATGGGCCAAACTAAAAAAAATCTAAGTACTCATCAAATGAATGGTGAAACGTTATGACCGACAGCTGTGATAGACTTGTGATTGGTCGAGCGGGTGTATGGGCAGGACTTGGATACCGTGCAGACTCTGGCTCCAAAATTCCGAGATGGCAGCGCCCGTATCCGGAACAATTTGGCTGCACTTCTGCACAGTGGGAGGAAGTAGAGCATCGACCATCTTTATATACAGTCTATGAGGCAGAAACAGTGCACTCTGCTCCGGTTTGTAATCCCACAGATTCTCCCTTCACTTTTACCCAGCAGCTGGGAAGCAAGACTGGGAACTTTTGGAGTATCTAGGAGCTGCAGTAACTTATTCATGGGTGAACTATAACCTACACTGTGCATTTACTGCCATTAGACTTCACTGCTTTGCTCTGATCGCCAACACCTGCCTGGCCTGCTGCTCGACGCTTTGAAATTTGCGGACAAGACGGAACCGAGATATGATCCATTAACGCCAGTTTGAGTAAAAGATCCATGATTTTGAAGGCTTCTCAGACTCCAACACTACAATGAGAGTAGATTTTACAACCCTGGAAAGTAATTGCAGTGACATTTTATCCTGCATCAACAATTGCAAATTAGAGTTGAGCGAAGGGCGATATGGCAATTTATTCCATGAGATTACATAAATTTGTCTACCGTTAAAAGATTAATTTTGAATAAGGAGGCTGTATTTTAGCCAAGCAGTACTGCTGTCTGTTAGAACACGACCTTATACCTCAGGTCACTATGTTCATGTAATGACTTTTTACTGGTTTTGTCCTCAGAGTTAATTTCTTACTTGCTTTTATTGCGTTTGCTTCCTATTGCAGCAGATAATATTTTGTTAATCCTTTATAAGAGTTCAAAGGTCATCGAATTATCACGTTAGAGAAAATTGGCCCTGGGTGCTCAATGGTGTGAAGACTTCAAAACGCAAGAATTCAAACTGTGTACTTGATCTTTGCCATGCACTACGATGCACAGGCCCACAGACACAGTTATTAATGGACTAACTGTAAAAACAATGCGACTGTTTCACATGACACAAACCCGTGTGAAACCCGTGTTTCCAGCCAGTAAGATACATGAAAAAATTAAGCCATAGGCAGCTGTGTGTGTGTGTGTGTGTGTGTGTGTGTGTGTGTGTGTGTGTGTGTGTGTGTGTGTGTGTGTGTGTGTG
>JAOVVB010182448.1:0-11213 GCA_028570985.1 Heterobranchus longifilis | reverse complement strand
GTTACGTGTTACTTCTTTTTTCATATGTTACTTATTTTCAGTCTCTCTTTCAAACTCTGCCGACTAATTTGGAACCATGTTCGAGTGCTGCTTGGGCAGAGACAGACAGTTTGTGACAGAGATGACAAAGAGTTGCAGAAGTTACAGACGGAGGCGATGCACGTCAGAGCATCCCGCCAGAAAAGGGGCAAAAAATGAGCATGTCCACCTGGGTGTCATGTTTCCATGGAGCTGGAGCCGATAAATACCTGTGACTACTACAAATTCAGAGTTGTCCCAGGAATGAATGCAGATTGTAACCTTTCCCACTAAAGACAAAAGCCAGATGTTAGTGTTTTTGACCAGTGAGAAAGGTGCTACATACTGTATGTTGTTTACTATTCTTTGAAAAAGTAGCATTCCTTGTTTTGTATCATTTTGCAAAAGGAACTGAACTGAACTGAACTATTCTGGAGCAAGCTTGTCAAGTACGTGCCTGACATTTCGCTGCTCTTGTTTTGTACCCTTGCTGCACTTTAACCAAGAGTTCACAGCTAGATGTGTGCACTCGACTGAGAGTTAGAGGATAGCTGAAAAATATCTGTCTCCTTGGGGTAAACAGTGAAGACATGGAGAAAAAAAAAAAAAAACAGGCCATCACAAGGTCCGTGCAGCCTCACCTTAAGTGGACCGAGTGTGCCCCTTGAGCACATTTTTCTAACTTTGCCAAAATGTTGTCTGAAAATCCCTGAAGTTCCAGTCTCCAAACCCCTTAATCCTCCCTAACTCCATCGTCTCGGATCGAGGAGCACGATAGAAGATTTCAAGTGAGGGCTTAACCCAGGTTTAATAACCAGAGCATGTCCAGAGTGCAGAACACCCTGTCATATGACCAGACACCAGAATGCAAGCACGCACGAACTTCCCAGACACATAAACACACATACACACGGCCTCTCTGGCCACAGGAGAGACCAAGAGGAGATTACACCCCACAACAAGAGTAATACCCAGGTCTCCGCAGAAGAAGTGGAGATTAGAGTCAGCGGTATACATTCATCTGGTTCTCACAAGCACTGACACACAGCTTACCACCAAGAGCATATATCACATATGGAGCACAGCCAAAGACACACCTCAGACAAATATGGAAACATGATAAAAGATGCTCATGAAAAAATACACTAACTGCACACTGAAACATGCACACACGCAAACAACGTAGATGGTTTGTAAGAGGACAGGAAGTGAAGGCACTCTGCTATCAGTGGTCCTCCTGAGTGGAAGTACAGGGCCACTGGACTCAAGTGCTCACATACTGTATCTTATCTGTGCTAGACTAGCACTTCATAATGTTAATATCATACTTCACTATCCTGGGAGCCTGCAGCCATCCTACCCATGATCCTGTTCTGAGCAATAGCCAGAGGCAAGGATTACATCGAGATGAATAAGCAGTCACTGTGGCGACCGGAGAAAAACCTCTGACGCACAAGAGTTCAGGGAAGTGTCCAGACACCAGTGCAGTGTAGCTCGACTTTTTCAAAGACATCCCGAGATATCTGGGCAATGTCAGCGTGTGTAAATGGATGGACTGCGAAAACCTCCACAGAAACAAAGGAAAGTGCTTAAAGTGGGCTCCATAAGTCAGCATTCCCTTCATTGTTAACAGAGACAAGCCATTTATTACATGAATGCACGCACAGAGAGGAGATACGGAAAGGCAAAAACAGAGAGGTGTGAAACAGCTGTGTTTAGCACATCTAATGCATTTCATTCTTTATCTAGAGATCAAACAGGCAAATATCTATCACACTAAAGGGACTAACTCAAGCTACGCCTTCTAAAGAAGTATTTTATGTCGCCATAAAAAAATTGCTCATTCACCAAGGCTCTGTATTTATTGCTTTATGGTGCAATTTCCTTCTAAATCCCATCCATGACAATCTGATAATGATGATAGAGGGTGGGGATCAGGGGGAATCACATGAAATTATTTCTTGCTCTGTTAATTTAGATTTCCCTCAGGGCTGAACAATTTGGGAAAAAAATATCTAATTATGATCATTGTGACTGATTTTGCAACTGCAACATGATTCACAATATTCAAGGGAATGATCCATTTTTGCATCATTATTCTCATTTTCATTGAAAAATAAGTTAATCGATCATTGTGTGAGTTTTTTTGCGAGGATTGCAAGTCTGTAGAATATGATCTGTAGGCCGGGACATCTCTGCAGCGCCACAATAATTAATTCAGAATGGTATTTTGGCACGTATTATACCTCAAATATTGACACTTCCTGCAATTTGGCTGTTAAACTAGTCCATATTGCGATTTCGATAACATTCTGATTAATTGTTTGGCCCTAATTTTCCTTCTCTCAAAACCTCAAACTGTGCAGTCTGTACCCAGCTTTGTCTTCATCCTGTGTTTTCTGTAGGAAGAGACAGAAGCAGGGATGAAAGGGGTTCTGGTGTACTTCTGGAGGTCTCCCTTGTCTTCTGTGGCCCAGTAGGCTGTCAGAGACGGGTGGAGCATGGAGTGATTGATGGGCAGGCTTTTTTCTTATCCACATCTCTACACCTGCCCCTTTTGCTCGTACAGACTCCTTCACACAACACACTGCTAGACATTGTTCACTAGACCAGTGTAGACACACACTGACAGATTGATGGAATCAAACACATACACATAAATACAACTCACACTCAAACACAGCATTGCCTCACCCACTCTTGTTCTATTGAAGGCTTCATTCGGATATAAACCAATCCATTCACTTTCTCTCACTCTGCAGGATGTGTGTTCTCTTTAGGCTAGGTGCCAGTGTTTGCTGTAAAACAACACAAAGCAGCTAAAACTCTGTTAAAAAGCTGCCCTGCTTCCCTGCTCTGGCTCTTATCCGCGGCTACACTCTTTCCCGTGGTGAGCATTTTGAGCTCTTGGCCTCGCATCTAGCCAGCAGTATTAGTTTGGTGGGGGAGGGCTATGTGTGGGCGAGGTTATGCTCATGTGTTTGTGCAAACCACACTCTAAAAAAGCCCAAAATCAGTGTGACGTTTGATACATTTTTTTTTTTTTTTTTACATGACTGAAAGAGACATGAGCATCTTCTTTCTCTTCACTCCAAACTGCTGTCACGGCAGAAAGTGACAACTGCATTTTGGATCAATTTTGTCAGCCAGAATCTGCCAGGATGTGTCTTATGCATTTTAACATGGTCAAAGTTTTAAGGTATATGTATCCAGGTCACTAACAAGCAGACAATCAGAGGCACCACACATTTCTGTAATGCCGGCTTTGTTACGTTTGCAGAAATTCTTTCCTCAAAATGGCATTTAGGTATCGACCAAACACAGCAAATAGATGCTGCAGGTTTAATTACATGGATTACATTGATTTATGCAAACACCCTGAAGTGCTAAATATGCTAGGTTCAACAGACCACACGCAGCATGCATGATAAAAATGGCTCTCTGCATATATGGATTAATACAAGACTAATTGAAATGCATGTGCAGAGGTTTCACAGAGACTGCTGACAGTTATGTGCTGGGGGGGGCAGTGTAATTCGACAGTTGTTTCCCATGTACTGTCATTTCAAGATTAACAGCATTAGACTGAAATGGCCTTGAACAACAGCACACACAGACACAGCGACTATTCAGAACAAGATAAACTAAAAATGAAGCTGAATTTATTAAACATATGTACAGGGATTTGTTTTAAAGCCAACAGCATGCATGCAAAACTTTTATGAAACTGAGTTTTCTTAGTGAGGCAGAGTTCAGTTTTGACATACACGCACACGCGCACATGCGCACACGTGCACGCACACACACCACTGGGCTTTGAGATTGTGGAAGGGGTCTACATTCCAACATAAAACAGATTGGAGTGGAGGCCAAGGAGAGTGTGTGGTGTGGAGCCCACGCCTCAGCTGCATGTTGACTCATGAAGCAGACCCTGGCTGTGCCGTTTGCACCAATTTGCTCTGAACCTCCCTGAGACAAATAACTGCCACAGAGCTGTAACACACTCTGCCTCCAGTCCCCTGGCAGCTTGCCAGCACACTCACTGCCGCTTCTGCTGGGGTTAGCTGTCCTGATTTTTTCTCCTGCTGCTCTTTCTCTCTCCTTCTCTGCCGTTACTTTTTCTCTACCTCACTCACTTTTTCTTTCTCTTCACCTCATAGTCTCATTTTAGGTTTGGAAATCCTTAATATTTGCCGAGCAGAAAAAGGAGGTTAAAAGGAGTCCACATGCAAACAGAAGTCTAAACAAATTGGCACTCAGCTATGCTGCTGGAGGGAATGTGGAGGAATCATGGTTGATCACGCTCATATTTTATTGTCTTGTCCCTCTATTCAGACTTTTTAGGAGGAAGTAGAAACAAATATCTCAAAAACCCTAAAAGTAAATATGATACCTACCGAAGAAAAACTGCCCCACTGCTGGCCTCTTTGTCAATATTGTTAAACACCTACATCTTCTAAAACAGAAGACCTATTCCATATGACTCCAAAAATAATTAGGAGAAAACTGGTGTGTTTATTTAGCCAATGATCTTTCATAATTATTATATGTACTGTGTGTAATATTTTATTTTAAAGTAGACATTACCGGTCCCATTACTTCACTTTTGTTCGCTTTGATTGTGTTTTTTTGTTTCTTATTTGCTTTTTGCTTACTGTCCATAATTAAAAAAAAAAAAAAAAAAAGCAGAAGGATAGATGTGAGCAAGTCTGTGAAATTCAGAAACAGAGAGCTGATGCACTACAATGCCACTCATGTAATAAGTTAATGAAAGGCAAGCACCATGACAAATAAATAATGACTGTGGCACCAGGTAGTGAAAGAAGCTGTTTCAGTCATGATACTTGTTCTGTTCTGAAACAATGAGGAGAAAGAAATGTGAGATGGAGTAAACTCAGATGTTATGTGTCAAGGGGAGGGGTTTAGTTTGAGGTGGGGGGTGTGCTGAAAGGGACAACACGAAGACCCAGTCTTTGAGAGCCAACAGATGTAGTACAAGAGATTTCCTGCAAGAGAGACAGGCGGGTCCTCAGATCAGTGGGTGGTGGCCATGCTGCCTTTAGACTGGCGCATGCCAGCCAACTGTCCTCCGCTCTGCAGATGACCCTGAGACATGGCCCCTCAAATCTGTCAGGATGAACTCTGCGTCCTTCAACACATCCGAAACCTCGACCTTCCCCCACTAATGAGAGAGTCAGCGAAGCCAGCTGGCTGCACATGGTGACAGAGATTTCACAGAAGCATCAAGATCAATGAGATTCTGAGATAAACTTGGCTGACTAGAGTTTTATGCAATGGGCAAAACTCAAGTAAACACCCCTTCGCTTCTGTTGTTAGTGGCTTATAAAAAGTAAACTCTGCCTCTGGAGAGTGGAGACTGTGTGGATATAAGGCCTACAGCCAACCCTGTGCGGTCAGCACTGTGCAGTCAGCCAGGCCACCAGACAGCAGGCCCTGAGGTTATCGCCTGCTCAAGTTGAGCAGTGTGCCGTCCATTACCTCACTTTACTATCTCTGCATCCAGGGAAAAGGGAAACAAGCTATTCATAGAGCCTCCCAGGGCCTCCTGCACAGTACCGGGTAAAGAGAATTACTGTGACATGTCACAGAGTTTACAGTATGCTGCACGCATACTGTGCCGTGCCTATATGTCTGTCAGTAATTGCTAAATAAGAGTGAGCACATTCTCTATTACTTTTAAATTCTCTTACATGTTTTTGGTATGTGCCGTGCTTGGCGAAAACATGAGTGCATCAAAAGATGCACAGGTTATGGAAACATAACCACAATGTTTCTGTGGGACCAAGTCATTGTTTTTGCAAGTCACAAGTCAAGTCAAGTCTCAAGTTCTCTGGGTTCTGAGTCCTAAACAAGTCATAATGCGCTCTTCACCAAATGTAATGCCATTTAAATGTTTTCATTACTCCAATTGTTTTTTGTTGACTATTGCATAGTTTTTGTATGCAAAGAAAATTAGTTTCTGTATCATTTTTTCCAACTGGCGATCAATAACATAATGTTAGTTTTTCATGGTTCCTGGATGCTGTCAGCTTGGTTCAAACAACCAAATCAAATGTTGACTTGCTGGAAATTAATAGTGTTAACATTATCAGGAAATTAATTGTTTCGTGGCACATTTTTTGAATAAGATACTTTGTCATCGTAGAGCTTGGGGGAAAGTATTGAGTATTTTCAAGTCAAAAGGCTCAAGTCCAAGTGGTGTTAAAGTCCAAGTCAAGTCTTTTTTGATTTTGTCAGGTTGAGTCTAAAGTCATCAAAAAATGGACTTGAGTCCACACCTCTGCTTTTTAGTAAGAATTTAGGACACATTACAATGCGGCCTTACTCTTAGTTCTTTATCAATTGGCAGTCGTTCAGCACAAAGGAAGTTCATTATTTGATGTCGACATCTCTAATACAAAGAAAACAATCACATAATAGGAAAAGAATCCTATCTTAAGCTTGTTTGAATACACAAGGCAAACAGGATTGGTGGTAAATGCATTAGCTCAGGCTTTGGGTTAAGAGGCTGAGATAGAGAGATTGTGGGCTATACTGTACATGTGGTTAATGATAAACCAAACAAACTGGGTTAGCTCTCCTAGCCTGGCAAAACAGGACTTGTTGAAACTTGGATTATGTTAACAATCGCTGGTGAGTAAGGGAAACTGTAAAAGCTAGGTTCTTAGAATAACATCTCCAAAAAGTTGTGTTTTTAGCTTTTAAAGTGAAAACGTTAGGAGAGGGAGAGCTAGGCAAAGCAAACACAATTAAAACCACAACTTCCTTCTTTGGAGTTTCTTTGGAAATCAAAAGCCTGAATGTTCGCTCAATTTAGACCGAATCTGCAGTGAAACACCCCCAATGTCTACAATGTTCAACTCATAACAGTTAAAGTATGACAAGCATCTTTAATGGCTAAAACTAAATCTAATACACCCTTGCGAGCCAGATTTATGGCGTGTAGTTCCTTCACTGTGGAGTTTAAATGAAGCCGTGAAAAGACAACTCAGTGTTTCTGGGCTTTTTGCTTTTTCTACGGTCTTTTTTCTTCGGCAGGGTTCCATCCCGGTTGCTCCGACAACATAATTATATGTAGTTAAGCATGAGCTGCAGAGAGGGGAGTGAGAGACACAAACTAAGCGAGAAGGAGAGAGAGGTCTGGAGCACAGTGGCTTGTCATTATGGGTCTGTTTGAACCTTATACAGAATAAGCAGCCCAAACTTGAGACTGAGCCAATGGTACTCTGTGCTCTGGTCCTCGCGGGTCCTGCCAAGTGTCTTGTTTTTCTACTTTAAAAAAAACCCACCTCTGAAATAAACACTATATATCATCTACTACTGGGGAAAATATTTTTAGCATTCTGACCTGTGGAAACTTGTAATGTGCCAACAAACACTTGAGTTTTCCTTTATTTTTCTTATATTCATATTTCATATTATTAATTTGCTTCTAAAGCAGTTTGGATAATTACATTTAAATTGTGCAAAAGTTGGCTGGCATCAGCTATACGAGCACACCATCTGGACCACCAGTCTGCATTGCATCTCCTCTCTGATCACCTGAAGGGAGACTTCCGCTTTCAACTCAAAGTCAAGATGAAATTAAAAAAGCCTTTTTAACCCTTTTATATCACATCCCCGGTCATGTTGTGCACCTATTTCACAATATATGCCCAAAAATGAAAAAAATCATGTTGTCTTCATGTAAAACAAAATATGACATGTGCTTACATAAGCTGGTACCAACTGATTTCGACCAATAATATCATGACATCCACCCGTCAATCAATCTGCAACTCTTACAGAAACGCTACATGCAGATGAATGAGGAACTTTTGTCGGCGGGTAAGTGGGGGAGCTGGCGCCATGGAGGGTGGCCGAGCGCCATTCATCTGCAAGCATACTGCCCGCGCTGCAGTGACACACTTTCATCTCTCCCTTGTCTTCCTCCTGATCTAACAACAACAGGTCCACACACACCTTCCGTGTGTGGAGCCAACAGTCCTCTGTAGCTCCAGATCGTGCTAAACTCTAAGCCCGCCCAGTTCTTAGCTGTCCAATCAAATAAGGAAGGATTTGATTTAAATCCCTCTTGTAACTGTACACCCCTCAAATATTCAGTTTCACTGGGACTTTAACAGCAGAGCTAATGGAATACACCATAAAAACCCAGTGCATTATCAACACGTCTGTAAAGGTCTCTGGTGCTTCTTCACTGAGCTGACATTGAAGATGGAAAATATTGAAAACAGCACTGAAACCAGAGCAGTTTGTCGCAGCTGTACCCTCCAGAGATCCTACTAATACAGCTTAAATCCGAAAATGCACAGCAAGCAGTCCTACTCCATCTGACCGACACCTCATACCCAAGACCCTCAAAAAGCCAGGAGCCCATGCCCAGCCCCGCAACCCCCCCATACTCCACATTCACTCACACACGTACACATTCAAACACACACAATTCTTTCTTTCCCCATCTTGATTAGATTACAGTGAGCGGGCTGGTGACAGCCTCTGGGCATGCTAGAGGAGCGGTTGATATCCGAGCTCTCCTCCTCAGCCTTCACTCTCAGCCAGTCAAGAGAGCATAGAGATAATATATCTAGAGCTGACCTCACCAACGAAAGCAGCCTTTAAAGAATCATGGGAACAAATTTGTCAACACAAGTCACCACTCACAAAACGACTAAATGGTTTAGAAAGAGTATTTTCGCTTCCTACATTGCATACCCACTGACTGCCAAATATACTTGCTAATATGTCTCCAAGCTTGCTTGTTGACCCTCGAGATGCTTAAATCCACTTTACATCAAAGCTAGCCTGTTGTTGCACGAGTGCCGCAGACAATCAAGGGAATCTCAGATACTTCAATGAAATGAGTGGGAAAACTCTTCATTAAAAGATGACTAAACACAGATGCAATGATTGCATTCCTTTCGATATAAAACCCTCATATCTATCTCTCTGACAAAAAGCAGTAGCAGGGCCAAACAGAAAGGGCTTTGTTCCCATTGTAGCTCCTGACCACCTACCATGGGCCCTTTAGAGAAGCACTCACCCTGGAATGATCAGGCCACTTCTCCCCCAAGGCTCTGCAGGCCTACGGAGACCGCTGGGCCAAACACATCCTGCCCATCTCCTAAGAGATTATCCAACTCAATGAACACATTGAGCACAGAAACACTGAAGGAAACTGGAGCCTGCTATTCAGCTGCATCTAAACCCAAACTCTTCCATTTGCACCCACACTAGAGGCGAAGAAGAAATAGGAAGACACTTACTGGCTACTTCCAGCGAGGCGTTGTGGCTCACTGCCTCTCCCAGGTAGTTGCGGGCAACACAGACATAGGAACCTTCGTCCGGCTTGCTCCGGCGTCCGTGGACGATGCGTAGAAAGAAGAGGGAGCCGCTGGGTAGCAGCATGCGCTGAGAACGGGGATTGTCCCTGTCTGTTTCCACCCGCTCTCCATCCTTGTACCACTCCACTGTCGGGGTCGGCCGCCCCTCCGCTTTACAGTTGAGAGTGGCGGGCTCCCCTTTGGAAACAATCAGGTCAGATGGGTGCTCCACAATCCGGGGTGGGGTGTCCTCTTGGCGCAGACGGGATCCTGAGAAGAAATGACAATAATGAAAGTTTACATCTGCAAGGATTTATACATCGCCGACCCCGCTTTTGATTTCGATCATTTAAATTGAAAGCTCAATTCAATTGATTTTCGATTTAGAATTGAAATGACACAAGTATATACTTGGCCTACAGGCCTCTTGTCATGGACTCAATAGGACTGTTTTGAACTACCTTCCTCTGGATATATGTAATTAGCACAGCATCCTTGAAATACCTAGCATAAATCCTTGTACCATACAGGGTTATTATTCCATTCAATTCAAGAGTTCTATCTATGATCTATGTTCATGTTCTAATTATTGACTGTTGACTGTCAATGTAAACCTATCGTGGCCTTTTGTGCTTATTGATCATCTCCGGGGACACAATTCTCAACTTGGTAGGATGAGTACATACTATACAGTATACAATATACAATATTGATGTTCCACACGTATGCGTCTTCACTGATATATGCATATCACATTTACATACAGACAATACAATATGAAAGTAGTGGAATGTATTCTTTAAAGTACAATAAGAGGTGAGAAGTGAGAAGTAACCCTTTAATTACAGTAACAGCTCCTTTAGTAAAGCTTAGCACTGCTCCAGCTATGTGACTGTGTCATTTCTCAGATCAAAGAGCAAGGTGGCAACAGTAAACAAGAATATGACACACCTTTAAGGTAAAAGGAAATTAAAAGATAAAAGATAAGATATAGATGCAGTGCAAAGCTTAGGGACAAAGCAGGAGTAGATATTACACTGTTGAAGAAAGACAGAGCTGCCAGCAGCAGTGCCAAGGGGGTTAACACCCCAGTGATATCTCAGGCCATTACTATTGCTCTCCGACCAGTCAGCTGTGGCTATCAAACCTGCTTTACATGCAAATTAGCTTCCTGTTGTTAATTCCTGAAGGGTGGGACTTGATGGTTGTGAACGCATCATGTGCCTACACACAATAGTGTCTGTGTGTGTGTGTGTGTGTGTGCGCGTGTGTGTGTGAGAGTGAGAGAGAAAGAAAGAAAGAAAGAAAGAGAGAGATAGTTTTTCCCCCACTCGCCATATCTTCCAGCATAGGCCTTTGGAGCCCATTCAGGACCAATTAAAAAGAGTCTAGTCTAATTGGAGGCAGAGGCCTGCAATTAATTTACCCAGTATCCCGTGAACTTGCCACACTCCCTCATTGCTGTGTGCCCTCTGCCCATCCCCCGTTACCCTACAAATCTGGTGCTGAGAAGGCATCTTCTTGTGGTCGCCATATATTTTAAGTAAATTCAGCATAATCAGTGACAGCTCTGTGGAAAGATTAATCACTTCAACGCAAATGTGTAGTGTGGTCAATGAAATATAATTAATCCAGTACCACAACGAAGGGCATCATGATTGTGAGTCTTTTCAAGTAATTCCTTCACTAACGTTTATGACAGGGCGGACACTTTTTCTTTTCTTTTTTTTTTTTAATTTGAGCATGCATCTTCTACACCTGTTGATCTTATGCAAACACTGCATTTTCCCTTGAGACTTGGTGTAGGCTCCTTCATGTTTATATACTGCACATGTGGTTTCTAAAATTTTTAAG